>VXBC01008656.1:93884-130505 GCA_013399945.1 Ploceus nigricollis | reverse complement strand
TCAATGTCTTTGTAGTCTGCACGAACGGTACCCCCCAACCCATAGATGTTCAATAACCTTACTATGCTGCTATGCATTTCATTTATCCATATGCCCAGTAAATTTTTAGCCAACAATCCTTCAAGCAACAAGAAATATAGAAAAAAAATTAGAGATGCAAAATCCTTTCATTATGGCAATAATCAAGATTTCTAAGTATATTTTTTAAAAGCTATCCAGTAGCATATTTTGCCCTTGTTTGTTTTGCTGGCAATTCTTCTACAGAGATCAGCCAGTGTATTTATACAACAAATATCCAAGTAGGAAGGCCAGTGTCCAACATCCATTACTTAAATTAGATTATCTCCCTGTCATAGTGCTCTGGTTTTGAATTTTCATATTCCTGTGTAACAGGTCTGAAGTATGTATTATGTTGATAGGTACAGGTTACACAGGGTTGTCACATAAAAGTTATTATAGCTATTCAGCTCTAGGCTCCTAATCCACTCAACTTGTGATAATTCTGATGTCTTCAATGACACATTCATTAAAAAAAATTCTTTTTCACAGAAAGTTTAAAATCATCATGATTCAAGACTTCTGAGAGGATTTAAAACCATCGTGTTTCAAGAATGCAAAGAGAAATGTGTATAAGTCCATCTTTTATTTTGATGTTCCCACTGTTTGGCTTCAGTTATTCTTCATCCTGTTTCTGTTCTACCAACCACAACCTTTACTATTATTATTTTAGCAGTCTAATCTAATAGGCACAGTAATACCTAGTAATAAAAACAGCAACAATCTCACACTGTAATGCTGGAAAATTTGGTATATGTTTCCCTGTTCATGCTAGAGAAAAATCACCAAGTTAAAATATTATTTCTGTATTACACTGTTATAAAAGTAGCTGAAAAGAAGTGAGGAAAAGGGGAAGAAGAAAAAGTAATAAAGTTGGGGGCAGGGGGAGAAATCTTTGCTTTACTCTCTTTAACAGATATGGCCATGCAGGAAAAATTTAAATTTTAATGAAAATACTTATTTCCCAGAGGCCTGGCCAACAAAGAATGCTGAATGAGATAATTCACTAACCAAAGGAACACAATGACTGAAAAGCAGATTATCACTGAAGTGAAAAACAAAGGCAGAAAACATTAATAATTAATTGAGGAGGTTTCCTGTGGAGGTTTACATGAGTTACAAGGTCTATGTAGGAAGTCACTTGTATACCAGATTGTTGTGTTCTCTTTCAGGGTCACTTATACCTATGTGTATGTCCAATATTAATTTCCCTGGTCTGAGTTACCTGAAAGGAAGTACAAATCCTAAATGGGATTTTTTATCTGTGTTGAAAAGCATATCTGCTGTGCTGTTTAAATGAAAGCTGACAAGCTACACCTTTATATTGTTGCAGGAATAACTGCCAGCAACATAAAGAGATGTCATCTTGTGCTTACACAGTGTGTCTCTCTATATATGATGGAAAGACTGTCAAAACTGGTTACAACTAGAGATGCTCAGAGAGCAGTTGAAATGGAATCATCCAGCAGGAACTTATTTTTACATTATGATTTATATTTTTATTTTTGGCAAGTGTGTAGAGCTTTGCCTCTCTTCTCTTGCTGCCAGGGTTCTAACAGAGAATAGGAGCCCCAAAGCAGTAAATATGGCATGTAACTAAGCTGGCTATAATCTGAAAGAATCATATTATCCCCAAAAGGGGTTTGATAGAGGAACAAAGGAAATTCTCCTTTGTCTCATAATTATGTCACATATCATTGCTCTTTTAGTTATAAATCATAGCCTCTATGATTGAAGATTCCTTGGGCTCCAGTAAGAGGATATCAAAATCCTCCTGATTTTGAGAATTTCCTACATTTAATTAGTCATAGATATGACTAATTAAATGTAGGAAATTAACTTTATGTTTGCAACTTGATGCTTTTCAAGTCAAAGACCAGAAGTATACATATATACATACAAAACCAGCTAAATCTTCTCATATTTTGGACTGACTTTTCAGACATTTGAATGCTAAATCTCTTGAGTTCTAATGTGGTAAAGTTGCAGACATTGTTAAAGTGATAGCTAAGAAGACAGTGATCAAAGATGATGTGTGCTAAAATTTATGCTCATGTAATGGGACAGATAGGAAATACAAATCTGAGGAACAGTAGGAGATGAGTATGAATAATATATTCTGTAAAAGTGTTGATTGTTTCAAATATATTGGTAGATTCTTCACACACTGAATAAAGTTGAAGAAATTGGAATCCATTTCTATCCAGTTTGCAAGTAGTAAAAACACCTGGATTTTCCTAAAACATTTTAAAAATTGTTTATACTAAATATACCAACATATTACTTTCAGGAAAAAAAATCACATAATGGTTAGAGTTGAAAAGGAAGTATGCAAGTAGCTACTTCAAAGCTCCTTCCAAAGCAGATTCATATGGAACAGGTTGCACAAGATTGTGTCCAGGAGGGTTTCTAACATCTCCAGAGAAGGAGACTCTCTGAGCAAACTCCCTGAGCAGTCTGTTCTAGTGCTCTGCCACCACTCTCAGCCTTCCCTCACAAGAGAGATGCTTCAGTCCCCTCATCATCTTCACTGCCTTCAGCTGAACCCTCTTCAGTACTTGCTTTT
Organism: Ploceus nigricollis; assembly: GCA_013399945.1. Taxonomy (NCBI): domain Eukaryota; kingdom Metazoa; phylum Chordata; class Aves; order Passeriformes; family Ploceidae; genus Ploceus; species Ploceus nigricollis. The sequence goes on along the minus strand of VXBC01008656.1, from coordinate 127,882 downwards.
CTTTCTCGTACTGAAGAGCCCAGAACTTGACACAGCACTCCAGATGTGCCTCATCAGGGCTGAGGGGCAGGATTGCCCCCCTTGACCTGCTGGCTTTTCCTAATGCACCCCAGGATCCCCCTGGCCTTCTTGGCCACAAGGACACACTGCTGACTCATGGACAGCTTGTTGTCCACCAGAGCCCCCAGGGTCCTTGTATGCAGAGCTGCTTTCCAGCAGGTCAGATCCCAGCCTGTACTGGAGTTATTCCTCCACAAGTGCAAGACCCTGCATTTGCCCTTGTTGACCTTCAGACAGTTCCTCTCTGCCCATCTCTCCAGCCTGTTGAGGCCCTTCTGGAGGGCTCTACAGACCTTTGGGGTATCAGCCACTCCTCCCAGTTCTGTATCATCGGCAAACTTCCTGAGGGTTACTTTCAGCCGGGGTCACTGATTAATATGTTGAAGACAACTGGACCCAGCACTGATCTCTGGGAGCACTGTGAGCTGTAGGCTCTAACTAGACTCTGCACCACTGGTCCCAACACTCTGATTTCTGCCCTCTAGCCAAGTCTCAATCCACCTCACTATCCACTCATCTAACCCACACTTCCACATGAGCTTTTTGAAACATTTTGTATGAAAAATCAACACACTTTCAGGAAAATGTGAACACATGTCAGACTATGTGCTTTGAATATGTTTGCTGTGAAAGATATGTGCACTATCTTCTAATCTTGGCTTTTTGGAAATTCAAAGCTTCAAGGCACATGCAGTTTTAAGGTGATATGCATATAATATATATACACATTTATGCAGAGCACTGCCTCAGACATTTGAGCTATTAACACTCTTGACTACTGGAGTAAGATCCCTCTGAGTATCTGTCAGGATACCTGTTCCTGTGTACAGAAAGTCCTTTGGAACTAGACTTTTAACTGCATTAGGAGAATCTTCGTCTCTTTAATTGTTTGTCATATTATTGAGAGATAGTTTTAATTTTCCTAACAGAGATCTGTCTTTGTCCCACTAGGCTAAGCTTTAATTAAGAAACGTCAACGTTGTTAACAACTGCACAAAGAGGGACGGAAGGACCTTTGTGACCAAGGATGTGGTTGTCATGGAAACTCTTGCTGTTTCTGTCACTCACTGGCTGTCTTTCAGGTAAATCAAAACAAAAAACAAGAAAACATTGCTTATCGTTTTAAGGCTCTTAGCTGCAAACAGAAATAGGAAGATGTAAAACCATGCAGGAGATCATCATTATGAAAATTATTTGCCTGAGTGTGATGACCCACCCTTAAGGGAAGGAAGCTCTCAAGATTCAAAAATGTTCATTGGTCAAAAAAAATGACAGAAGTGAGAGAGTCTGCTAAGAAGCATAGAGTATTACTGGTAAATTATGCAACTGGCATGAAAATTGGTATATTAGTCCCTGACCTGCTTTGTAGGCACACGGCAGTGGGGTTCAGACAAAAGTGTAGGGTAAAGGGAAAAGAGAGACTAAGCACATGGCAGTGGGTCTTGGATCAAGGGGCAGGAGGAGAGGGAAAACAGAAATTAAAGAGGTTCATCAAAAAGGGAGAGACTAATTAAAGAAAGGGAAAGAGAAAAAGGAAGGACAAATAAGAGGAAAAAGAAATGTAAAAAAGGGTACACCACCCCTCACTTCAGATGATGGGGATGCCAATCCCAGTCTCAGTGCCAACCCGGTTGAGGGGATGCCCATCCTGATGTCAGTGTCAACCCAGGTGATAAGCAGCAATCCAGCTGCGTCAGTGTGGCTGATGAGATGTCCATGGTCCAAGGGTCACTGCCTGGGCTTGGGGCTATGTTGCCTCATTTCTCTTCACAGAGAAAAGCAAGGCACAAAATTTTCCCAGAGATTTACTGAGAGAGGCAAGGAGAGTTGCAGAGAAAGAAAAATAATTCTTATCTCTGCTCTCTGTTCTCCCCTGTGGAATGTGAGTTGGAGATTTTTTACCTGCAAGGACCAATAGGAGTCCAGCTGTGTCTGGACTCTCGAGAAGGTCACGAGTTTGAGTAAGACTAAGAATTAGATAGGTAAGTTAAACATAGGTATGTAGAATAGCCTCTCTTCAAATGTTATGAACGTATTTTAGTATAGATTTAATAAAGAGCATGTTCAGCATCTCAAAGCCTTCTGAAATGGAGTCAGACATCCTTCATTCTCTTCCCGACGGGTCGCTGCATTTACTATAAGGCTAGGTACATTTTTGTGGAGAGTCTTCTTTACTCTAAAGACAAGCTTCTCACTTTCTCTGCTAGTTACTTAGCATGAACAGTCCGTTCTTTTAGGCTTTTCTAGAAACAAGTCTGAGGACTTACAAAGTTTTGGTGGTCCCAATCTCACCTTATAGTCTATGTCTTCTTTCTACCATTCATTCCTGTGCTCAGCTGTACTGTATTGTGGCTCTTTCTCACAGAAAAGTACTGCCCTGTCTCGACCTGGCCCCTCTTCTCCAGTCAAAACTTGTTTTTTCTCAGAGCCTACTAGTACCAATAGTCCTTGGTTATTACCAAAATTTCATGTCTGTTATTACTAAAAGTTCTTGGTTGGCTTCACAGCCATATTGGTGTTTGAGACACATTAGACACTTATGTTCTGGAAATTGAGAGCTCAAAAAACTGTCCGTTTGGACCACTGTTTATAAGGTCATTAGATAGTGGGCTTAGTACTCATCAGCCCTTCATGACTGAGAGCTTGAAAGGGTCTCACTTTAGATCACTTTTTATAAGATCACAAGAGAGGAGGTTTTAGTAATATTCTGTCCTGGATTAAATTCTAGTTGATAACTTTCTTTGAAGGTTCAGCAACAGAAATATTATTTCATTTGGGGTTTTCAGCCAACAAAAGTAAGTTTCAAAGGCTGCCCTTTAAAAAACTGATGCTCTTCTACGTGTTTCTGGCAAGCAGGAGAGAGGCTTAGTCCAGGGGCAGTTCTTCAAGGCCGAAGCCTAATGAGCATTTCTCAGACCATAGTGGGGCCTAAGGGTGGGTGAGAATGCAACTTAAGTCACCTTCTCTGGGCCTCTACACTGAGTGGTAAAACTGTAAAGATTTAGATTAAGATATTGACAAGTGCTGTCCTTGCATTAGGACATGATTATTGCATCTCAAGAGTTACTAAGCTATTCTTTTCGAAAATTCTTCCAAAATTTATTGGGTTTGTGTCATCACAAAAAGAAATTCAAAAGTCAGTGAATAAAACATCTCAATTAGTAACAATAAAATTATATTTGACACAGGAATTTAATAATGGAAAGTGCCCATGGATGTCAACATACATGCTTTGCATGCATACATGAAAGAGTCTGATCTAATCTGGTTTCCTTCTTACAGCTTCATCGTGTCTGTTGATTTTGGACAGGGAAATTTCTGTTTTCTTTGTGCTGGATTGTCAACCACATTGTAAATATTAGTTTGTATTGTAAATGTTTGTATTTTGGTGATTCTAATAGTAGTAGTACCTTACAACCACCACCTATTAATGCAATTTAATTTTTTTGATTGATATTTATATTTTTATTGCTACAAATTGCAAGAAATTTGATGCAAAATTCAGAAGGATGTCAGAAATTTAAATATATGATTTCTTCCTATGAATTATTTGTTTTATCTTGAAATCTTTGAGTTAAATATCAACATTTGGCAGAAGGTATTTATCTGTGAAACTAATGTACCTGAGCCTGCAGTTGGTTTCACATAGCTAATATCTCCTTACTCTCAACTGCTGTTAGAGAAAATACCTCTAGAGTTTTCTCCAAATAGATTTGCCTAATTCTGTACAACACATTAATATGCTTCAAAATTTGTGAGACATATGTCATATGCTGACAATTCTGTATCCTAAAATTGGATATGCAGGAACAAGCTTCAGCTGTTTGCCACGGGCGTTGTTTAGGCACATACATTCAAACAACATCTTGCAAAGACTTAAAAGCATTAGCAGTGACTAATTCTAATATAACATTAGAGTGTGTAACTACTTGGGAAGTTAAACTGAAAGTCAATATTTACAGAAGAATTTTATTTAAATAACATTGTACCCTGAAAACTCTTGCCAGTCATTCTGCATCATATTTAAAATTAAGTATCCTTCTCATCTGTTGTTACTGTTATCTGATGGTTTCTAAAGTATTCCTTTCTTAAAATTTCCTTCTGATTTATGATTCTTTAGGGTTTAGAAAGGTTTATTCCATATTAATGCAGGAGATTTTACTTCTGTAAGAAATATTTTTTAACTGCAGTGCTTGTTTTCACATATTGTTGAATATAATGAGATAACATGCATTTTTCACATGCACAAAGATAACTTTTTTAATTACTTCATGTGCAGTAATAATTATTCATTGTTTAATTTAATGCTATAAGAGCTGAAATTAACAAAATATAACAAAATTTTATTTGAAGTTATTTTAATAAGATGATCTGTATAAGTAGCAATTTACTGTCTCCATAACTATAATATTTGATTACATCATCCTGCATTTGGAGATGTTTTTATATTACAGCACTCATTATAACATGTTTGCAACTGCAAATAGTTCATTCCTACAGCTGATGCAATTCAAGGTAGCCTAGTAAGTTTGATGCCTGAATGCACGGTTAACAACAGAGTAATAGATATTGATGGAGCTCCACAAAGATAGTTCATTCAATTTCTGTTCTTCTAGGCTGTGTTAAAATTCAGTATTTACTTATCCATTTAATCATCATATCATGGGATCACTCCTAGCAGCAGGCAGTGCTTGGAAGAGAATACTACACTGTTGTATTGATTTTGCAGTGGTGAGGGAAAGACTCCAAGAGATGGTATGACCTCTCTAATTTGTGTTGATCCCATTTTTATATCATTTTTATCTTAAAACTGACTCTGTTATTTTGGATTGTGCTTAAGCGTGAATGTATGGAAGTGTGCTTAAGCTATATGGAAAATAATATTTGCATGGAGAAAAATGTATTACTTTCTGAACGTAAGAATGAGGACTAAATTATGTCTTTTACTCTGGTTTAAGGCAAAGGTAGTCAGGGAGTACAGCTCACAGTTATACGTTTAAATTGTCAAAAACTTCACTTATATGAAATATTGATAATTAACAGATAAAAAGAAGATCTCAAGATGGATATGTTCTTTCTTATGTGTAGTACTGCCCTTCAAGCCAAACTGGAATTGAAGAAGAATTAAGCTGTTGTTTTTGACCTAGGGAGTGCCTCACAACTGAACTGACGGTTGGAATAAAAATGTTGATTTTTGGAGGGTTTTGAGGGGACTTTTTTTCTTTTCTGTTTCTTCCTCCTATGAAGATTTCCTGTAGAGAAAGACAGCATGCTGCAAAAGAATAGTTTGCTATGGGGAACACTGTAAATATGTAATTCAGAGTACCTTTTTAAATCTGATTTGTTTACAGTAGTACATAAAGTACAGAGATGCTCAGTTTCAATTTAATCCAAATTCATGAGAATTAGTCTGGATGTATATTCCCAGGGTCCTATTGTCCTGGTTCCCCATAATCACTTTACAGTCTGCTTTTATGTGTATAGTAAAGGCTATTTATTTTTGGTTCACACTAGGAACAGCTAAGCAGACAACCTTTTCTTAGTCTAGACTTGTTTGCAAGTTTTCTTGCACTGAATTCTCAGAGAAATTGGAAATGTATACTACTGAAAGGTTTTTCTTTAAAACAGCACCCCCTGACCTTATCATGAGACAAATAGGTATGTCTCTTCATGTTTCAGAAAGGGAAGTATTTTTATAACAGAAAAAAAATGACATCAGATTATCATCTCATGATTTATAGAAAAATTAAAATAGTGGGTTTTATTTGCACATGTAAGACACTTAAAAAAAGCTAGCTTGAGAATAGGACTCCTGTCATTCCTTTTAATAATTATTGCTGCCTGTTACAAGATGTTTCTAGTTTAAATATATGCTAAAGGTTGCATAATAGAGTGAATAGTATTTATAGAGTTCTAATTCTATTTTAATCTAACACGTATTCTGTATGCCTTTTTGTTCCCCTGCCCATTTATCTACTCCTGTAATATTACCTTCTGCATGTTAATTGGGTCAAAGTGAGACTCATTTTCTCTGTAAGACTATATAATTCATGGCATCAATAAAATTATGGGTATAATGAAAGTAGCAAGACTTCACAAGATAGAGGCAGTACCTCTGAGACCCAGCGGTCACTGTTCATAGCATCGAGTGGGTAAACATTTGTCCTTAAAACTCATCTCTATCTACCATTCATTCCTTTTCACATAAAACATTCTTACTACCAAGCAATGACTACCTAAATACTGGGAGTTTTTTTCTGTATCCCTCATTATGGTGTTCAAAGTTAGAAGCAGCACGACTTTTTCTGAGCAGTTGTCTGCTAGAATATAATATGAATGGAGACTTACATAAAATGCTCTTAAGCAAGAGAGCACAAAGAAACACAAGTGTCCTGTATAGTTTTGACCTGCAGTTGGCATGGATATGAGGTGCTTTCTGTCTTTTATCATGCCCATCCCTCTCCATCTGGCTACTTGGAGGCTTTTAGAAATTGTCTCTCTATCATTTGCACTTATCAGCTTCCAAAGCACATCACAAACTTGCTCAATATGTAACTTTTAGAACTACAGCAGCCATGGCCAGGATTAAAATTCATACCCTAAGGTTCACAAATTCATTAACCAAAGCATATAAATATGCATGCCACTCTGAGTTCCAGGACTATTTCTTGTTTTTATTCTTTCATTTTTTAGACAATGTCCTTCCCAATTCAGTGGAAAGCATGTGAAAAGCTGCTTCTCTGCCATATGAATGATAAACACATGAATGACCAGTGTTTATCACTGATAAATCCATACAGTTACCCACAGTACCCTGCCCCCAGCTCCTGGCCCTGCACTGACAGCAGTATAGGAAATACCATGCAACTTTGTCACCTTTGATAGCTGAGCATAAAAGCCTGGAGACAGAGCTCTAGATAAGTATTAGCGCCTGAGGACTTTCCTGTTCACAGACTTATGAGTAAAAATGGAAAATGTGATAACACACTTAAAGTTTCTACTGCTCATCCTGAAGTACTGCATTTGCAAAGGGTGCAAGGCAGGAAAACAGCCACAGCGCTGAAAACCAAGGCAGATTGCTGTCCACACCTTCTCTCCTGGATCCAGTGCTTAGTTGAATCAGGGAGCAAAGCACTTATCTGCTAAATATTGCAATCTCTTTAAGTTTAATTCAAAAGAAGAATGGAAAGGTAAAAAATATTTACTGTTCCCAGAATCCTGATGTTGTTTAATGTTAAGTAGTCAGGAGTGTTGAGGATGGGAAAAATTGCAGGCATGAAAAAGACACTGAGTATGGATTTAAGAAAATATTTTTAGGATAAATCCTTCTGCTTGTATGCATGTCTGGGTTGTTCTTTATTTTTACATTTTTCTATGTTCAATTTATAATGTTGGTTTCCTACTGCTGGCTAACAAGATGTTGGAAATAGTTCTTATGACTTTTCCCAGATATTCCATGTCATACTTTTCTAAATATTGCAGTGTGTGACCCTTCATCAGAAGTCCTCATCCCCAGGAATCTCTTATACTTTCATTCATATTACAGGGAATTCAGCTGTTATACTACACATTGCAACAGTGATATGGTTTTTGTAGGAATATTTGTAATTGGTTTGCTGGCAAAAGTAATTCATTCTATGAAATTATTATCATTTTCATTAAGTGTGCTTCTAGATGACCACTTCTCATGATCAGAAGTAATAAAAAGAGTAATACTTAGTCTTAACAAGCAACTGAGTCTGTTTTCCCATACTTCCAGTGCCAGACATGTACAAGGAGTAGTTAGCTCATAATAGAGAATAATTTAAAGTTTCCAAGCAGCAGTAACAATATCACAAATACATAATAAGTTATTAACTTCATTTCAAAAAGTCATTAGCAGTTAGCACAATGCTTTTTAAACATTAACCTGGCCTTTTCTAATGGGAGTGCAATAAAAAGGCAGTGAAACCTTGGAAATTATGACAAATTCAGCTTTGAAATGAGATACTAGTTTTTCAGTAATGAGGTTAAACCAATATTGGAAAAGGTCTACTAGGAGGCTGGCAGATATGACAATGCTTCAAGTTGGAAAGCAAGATTAAATAACTTTAAAAATTTAATGTTTTATTGAGTTTCTAATAGAAATTCTGTGGTAGATGCAAGTGGATGCATGTACCTGTACTGAAAGAGAGTAAGACTGGGTTGCCTTCAAAATAATTTTGAGTTGCATTAGTCCCTGTTTTCCCTCCATACATGTTCTACATTCCCCCTGGGTGTTCATGAAAGCATAGCAAGCTGTCTATTGCTCACTTTCATAGAGTCGCTCAGAAGTTTATCAATGTCCTATCAAATTATCAGGTTAGATGTGTTCAGGAATTTTTCTTGCTTTACTGTCCTACAACCACATGAGCAAGACTGAATACAAACCAAATTGGTTTGTATTCAATTGGTTGAATCTCCAGCCCTATTCCAAGAAACAGCACCTGGTGCTTTTAACCCTAAGGAATATCATGCTCAAATCTTCTGACAGAATCTAATTTACAGGTTGCTTCCTATCTATAAAGAAAAATCTTAAGAAAGAAAAAAATCTTTAAGAAAAATCTTAAATTGCTGATATTTTTGGCAGAAAATAACTGAGAAAAATACTGTACTGTATGTCAAGATGTTAGAGGAAAAAAGCCACAAGAACCAAAAACACCTGCAAGGGGGTTTTCTGTATTTATTTTTCACTGCTCAATTCCAGCATTAGGTAGAAAACATATTATTGCAAAAGTTCTCTGTGTCCTTGAGACTTCCAGAGTTTACTTTTCTTTGGTTAAATTTCCAGTCAGGACTCTTCAAGTTATATGTTGCCAAGTGTGTGTGGTGATCTCTTCTGGTTTTACCTAGCATGGTCAAATATACTTAATGTCAGCACAAGATTGAACTGACAAACCACAGACCACACTTTTGGGGTAAATGAAACCTCCTTGCTCTTTCAAATGCAAAAGATTTTTACATCAAATAAGACCAGAGAAACTAATTGCTACCATGGGTTGAATAAATTTAGAGAATAAAAGATGGAATGTGTATAAAACACCATCAGAAATGATCCAGGAAGATAAACTCATTGCTGTGTTTGAATGAAAAGTCATGTACTTTTTAAGGCTGTAAACTTTCGGCAATGATATGATTTTATTCCCACAGCTAAAATCCATAGCTACTCTATATATGACAACTATCTGTGTTAGAAGGCAACACATAAGATAATCTGCCTCCTTGTAAATATTCTCCTTTGCTCCCTAGGTGTATGTGCTCCCTTTTTCTTTCAGGCTTTCCCCTTGGTGTAATGGCAGTATGTTAAACTCAGAGCAATTTTAGCCAATATGAAGTTATTACTTGTTGTCTGTATCATACCTGAAGTCTTCATATGCAAAAATTCCACTTATGTGGTTTTGTTTCTATTTATTTTTTTATCAGTTGATTATGTAAAATGTTTTCTTACCACTTGAAAACATTTTTGGAGTCACCCTGAAAAAGTAATCATCACCCTGTGTTGAAAACCTTATTTCTATTTGGAAAAATTACTAAATTAGGTAAGAGTAAAATCTGTCAGTTTCTCTACATGGGAGACAAGCTGGCTGATGTGGAGAGGTCACATATCTAATAATGAATAAACACTTCATAGCTATGTGAGCTGATGAACGTAGGTAGCTATGGGGGAACTTCTCGTCGTTCCAGACTTAAAGATGCACTTGTCGACTCTATACTGCCTTTGTTTAAATTTGTGCTAGCAGTTCAGTGACAGCAATTTCTTAACTGTACTGTAGCTAAATCTCTTCCCCAAACTGAATCAAAATAGTGTGAAAAATAAATCTCACTCCTGTCAGAAAACAGGATATATGCATACACTGCTCCATGATAAGACAGTGGGAGGCAGTTTATCAAGCTCCATACAGCACTGAGACTGGTAACTGCTTTGCTCAGTGGACTGCTTTGATAGGGAGGCTTTTCCCTATTAAGTGCAGTAGTGTGAAAATGTTATAATAGTGAAGAACATATCCTGCAATTTTGGCTTTTATTCAACATGGCTAGGTGTGCTATGTACTGAGACCACTTCAGCAGTGGTTTTAGTTTACTTTGGATTTATCCACCTTAATGTTGGGTATTCAAGTAGAAAGGCTTTTTCTAGTATTCTGTTAAATACTCCATCAGAGCTGGCTTTGATTGAAATTTTTCTGTGGTTGTGTGTTGGGGGAGTGAGGAGGTTGTGTAGATTTTATGTTTTAATCTTAGCATCCCTTCAGGTAATACAGTGAGCTCAGTGGTTAAACTGTTCCTGCACCATTGATGTCTGCTGGGGTGTGACCCTGTGGTGAGTGCACCATGGCCTGTGTTTGCCCTTAATATGGTGTGCAACTGCGAAAAGGGAGTGTTTCAGTCATGGCACTCTACGTAGTGTCAATTTAGCTCAGCGTAAAGCTGTAGGTGGTTTGCTATGGCTCACCACACAGCCATTAAGAGTATCATCTCTGCTCAGCACAGAATTGCAAGTGATAGTATTTAAACTCCCTATAACACTGTGAATGATAGTGGTCTCATTTTGTCCAGGAAGAAATGTGAAGACAGGCATTCTGACTAAACCTGTGATTTAAGCGAGTTAGGTGAAAAAAGAATGTAATTCCATCATCTGCAAGGGGATGTGGCATCATCGAAATTTACTATTGATTTTAAAGTGATTAAAAAAAGAACAATGGATCACAGAGTCAGCCATTTTAGAAGAAAAAGATGAGTATGTTCATAAATATTTCCTGACATTGTAACTTAGCAGTTCTGAATCCCTCTCTAGAGATGCTGCTTTTCTCTAAGCCCTGGGGAAACTACTCTTAAATGAGTTGCTTGGTCTAGATGATTCTCCAACTGTTTTTTACTTGTCATTGAAGCCCTACCCTGTTCAAAAAGTAAAAAATGAGAAACCTCTCAAAAATTATTTTAGAATGCAAAACACACAAAAAAACATAGAATGAAAATGTGCTGAAATGGTAGAATACAGAAATGAATGCCTTTTGTATTATAGCTAATTTTTTGCTAAGATATTGTATAAGTCAGATTTGTGATGATCTGTTCTAAAACTACGTATGTCAGAGATGGGCAGAAGGTGAGAAGTAAAATGATTACATCTGCAGGAAAATAAATGCACTCTCATTTGGTGACCTTACCCACCAGGAGTAACATGAAACATTACAATTCTGTAGAGTTTATACTTGCACCTGTCATTTACTTGTAACTCAAAGTAGTATATTTTTCTGTTTGTAATATATTTTTTCTTTGCTAAGTCATACTGTTTGATGATAATTTCACATAGAATTTTTAAAAGAATAGAATTTGTGCTTTTCATTTGCTGGACAGTTCTTAAAAATTTGTAACAGTGTTCAATGTATCACTTTAATGAGTTTAACATTCATAGCTATGGAAAAAGATCATAAATAATGCACAAATTGGGCAACTCAAACAGGAATGGACATAATGAAATGAAAAAGAAACCATTGCAGATCTCTCCTTACATTAATTTCACTGCTGATTTGACTCATTGGGTGAAATGGGACCTAGTGATGGACTTAGTCACTTTAACACAATTTAGTTTGTATAACTCCTGATATAGATTGTTTACAATTGGATTACCTTATTTAATAGGAAACAGTGCAAGGCAAACAAAAACATAATTGCTGACCAGTACGTACTTCTAGACTTCTACTGTGCTCTATAGTGTGATGTTTTCATCATAATTGTTTAAGATATAAGAACTTTTAAACTGCACCTTTAAGGATGTCAAAGCAAAAGTCAGAAACTGGGTTCAGCAAGATATCCTGTGTGTGCTCCTTTGCATTTCAGAATTTCCCATCAGATTAGATTTAAGAATGAAAAAAGTAAGTTTGTTAAAAACTGAAAGAAAAGAAATTCCTCTAAAACCATCTCAGTCTTCTCTGTTCTGTTAGTATGCTCTTAACCAATGTCTATAATTTATACTCTATTCTATATAGTTAAGGCTATAAGTTTGCATGTCTCCCAACTTACACAGATAAATGAGTACTGTGCTGCAGTCTGACAGTATAGTAGACGTGCCAAACTAATATAAGAAAAAATAAGTAGATCTAAAGCAAAAAATTAGCCTTTTGATTGTGTGATATATGAAAAAAAAGTCATTCAATGAAATACCATTTCCAAGGAACCCACCAGGTATTTTTCACTTTTTTGTTTCTTTTGGTCAGTTGCCCTTATATATGTTGGTAAGGTTTTAAAATACCTGTGATAAAAATTTTATGACAAGCAAAATACTTTAAAATTATTAAATTAATTATTTTTTAATGTAAGGCTTGAGAAAATTATGATTTAAAATATTTCTAATTCTTAGCAACACTTAAAAAGGAGAAATTATTGAGTTTCCACTTTGATAAGGTATATTTTGTCATAAATTATAGAGTTCTGTAATGAATATTTCTTAGTTAACCTCATTTTTACATTACTCATGTCTGTGAAAAAGTTCATTTTAAAATACTAATTAATCTTACAAGTAGAGCGAAAGCACATACCTTTCTAGAAAGGCTTCCGATTTACAACCTGACTCTTCCTGGAACATTTTTATCATATTTATTCTCATGAATTCATTCTTGTACTCACATATTTCCATCAGTTTTCCGTCTACAAAAGCTGGGATGGGGAAGCCTTAAGTTATTTCATTCCACTGTGTAAACAGTGCTGAATAATATTCCAAGAAGCTAAAAATTCCTAAAATATTTGGAGGTATCAAATTGACATATTATTTATCTGTATAAAGAATATAAAGATTTCAGTGATTTATCAGACTGGCTCATGAGAGAAGAGTCTTACTAAAGATAGAATTAATCACAGTGGTTTTGGTATTTTCTTGATGCTTAAGAAATGAGAAATTGTGAAATAAAAAACCTAGCTCTAGTCCCAGCATGCTTTAATGAATATTTTTTGGCATGAAATAAAAGTAAAGGATTAAAAATAGATCTATGTCCTGGTTCTAAATCCACAAAGAATATTAATGAATCTGCAGAGAAATTCATCAAAACTGCTTTCCAAGGCTCTGATCACAATATTCTCATAATTAATTTCAAAGTAAATTTGTCTAGCATTTGCTTAATTTGTCTAGGAGTAACCAGTACAAAAAATTTAGCAATTGGTGAGTTCATTTCTGGTTGGGAGCCTTGAAACTTGCCTTTGCTCTGGTTTCAAAGGCATATCTGCAACACATTATGTTGTCTGCCCAAGTTACTGTAGAAAGATTGGCAGGTCTTTAAGAGTCTGTGTTCTGGTAACTTCTTGGACATAATTTTAGAAGTTCTTTTAGTTGAACCCAGAGAATGTGTTTTATTCCTTGCAGAAATATTTTTGTTAGTGTGGAAGTTGTTTTGTTCTTGTGTTCAGTGAGACATGATCATAGCTGGCAGTGATACCAGTAGTTTTCCTCTTTCCTAAATTTAAATTGCAAATAGATAAATACTTAAATTTGCTTTTAAGCTTTTATTATGAATTCCAAGAACTACACACTTAGGGATGATTAATCCTAAAGGCCATACATTACCTAAGTAAAAAACCCCCTATGTTCCTGATGTAATAATATGGCAAAATTGTAAGTCTGATTTTGCATTACATCATATTTTTATACCAGAAGGAAAAGATTGCTATTAATTAATTCACAATTATTCCCTCTTATTTATAATCTCAGAGTATTAAATATTGATGAAATTAATAGATTACCAACTTCATCTTAATGGTGTCAAACAGGCCAAAATGCAAATAGGTACTGCTTTAATGAGATTTATCGATTTATGTACATATGCCTTTTAATCATTTTTGTGCTTGACCTACACAAATCCTTTATATTTTAGTTCATAAAGAAAACACAGGGAACCCTGGGGCATATTAGGTATTAGTTGCTTAATAAAAATGTCTCTACCGTGCAATTTTTTAGGATTTGCAAGTAGAGTTATTTCTGTATGTCCCTCACATGCTGCACCACATTCTTCTAACAGCACGTCAATATTCCGTTAATTCTTGCTTCAAACTTAAAAAGTAAATTTCAGGGACGGTGTTGAAGTATTAAGTACTAAGACTCAGAAAATGAGACATTGTGCTGCTTAGACTACTTAGAGATGTTGGTATAACCTATTTCAAGATATCTCCATGTGCTTCTTAGGAAACATTAAAATGTCACAGATTAATAAATGTCAGAAAGGGTTTTATTTGGACTTCTAAAAAATTGTCGAGAATTTTGACCTGTAGCTCCTGCAACTGATGTGTTAATCAAATAATCTGAGATAAGGCAATATCTGTCCTGGTCTCTGTATTCCCTCAACCTGGCCCAAAGAACATTTCTGTAACTGAGAAGTAGACCCAGCTAGGGATATTTTGTAGATGATATAGAGACAAGAGCATTCTTGTAGCAGCATGTATCGCAGCATGGCTTTGATCTTTGATTTGCACGAATATGAATTTCAAGTAATCCTCTTGCCTTTAAAAAAGAAAGAAAAGGGGGGGGGGAAGGAAAAAGAAAATGAAAAACAATTGTTAAATAGATTCTAGTCCTTTAATAAAGTCTTCATTATACCTCAGATGAGCTGATTAACTTCATAAAAATGACTCACTGTCTTTCTATTGGTGATAAAGTGAGTTAAGTCTCATCAGGTGTGTATAATTTAGTGTTCATTTATTTGGCAAGATTAACTCAATCCATCCATCTTATACAAATGCACTAGTGTGGATTTCTATTAGACAGATTTGTGCCAAATCACTGCTCAAATCTAATTTTTACTGCCTTTTCCTGAGGCTTTTAAAACTCTGACTAAATTTACTCTCCTGCTGCCCTACCCTGCCATCCTCTCCATTGCCCCAATTGGTAAGGGAGATTCACCAAGTAAACCTTACAACCCCAGGGATGAGAAATTTTTCCTGTTAATTTTGTTGGATCACACATTCCAAATGTTTAAAATAAAATTTACAATACCCTGCTGTCTTAACAGTAAACTAGCTTTCCTTAATGAAAGTAAATCCATACAGTATGACTGGAGAGTAAGTCCTTTGGTACTTGCCTGAATTCATAATGGATAGAAGTGTAAAAACCTAAATGGATCATGTGCAAATGTAGATTTTTCAGAACGATAAGAAAAGATTTAGAATAGTATATTCTCAGTTAATCAGCCAACTACAGAATTTTAATTATCTCATCTATGGATATAAAGATGAGATATATATATAGACGTAGAGATTTAATTTCTAAAAGAAGTTCTGCAGATACATTGCAAAACTGTACTTCTGCTATGTTTAACTGCAGACAACCAAACAAATCAATCAATCTTCCAAACAGAAGCCCTATGCAGAAATTATTTTGACATCTATAGGATAGGTTTGTGCTTGCTTTTGAATTAAGATGAAGATCTGCTAAATTATGTGTTGCCTTGTAAACCTGGTATATATATATTTGCTTTACATACCATCCTTCTATTAAAGAGTTTTGGAAGTAAGTGGACATAATTTTGCTTCTTATACTAGGTATTTAATTCAGGCACATTAAATTAGGAGTCTGTCCTCCAGGTATCATCAACAAAGACAAGAATAACACTCCTGAGAGATTACGTTAGGATACAGGCTGAAAGCCTTATTAATCACTCTCTCTAGTATCATTACAATGTAATGTAATTATCACACTGTATGTTTTTTTTTTACTTATCTCTCTTTTTTCTACATAAAATCAGACATACAGAAACAATTACCCAAAATCAGCCAATTTTAAGTTATGAAATACAAACTTTCTCATGTAATGAAAGTATTAAAGCACTGAGAGAAGTTTTCTAAGTTTTCCCACCTATTTCAATATGAGAGTGACATAATACTTAAATTAGTACAAATTTTGATATCTGTAAGTACATAACAATGAATATTTAGTGCACTAATATTTTTATTTTATGTCACCGTCAAGGTTAGATAAATAGTGTTCTCCTTGGCTGTCACTTCTTTTCTAGATGAAACAATGGAAGTATTTCTTGTGCTTAATTTGAAATTAATAAGAAAAAAGGCATCAGAATAGAATTTGTTCAGCGTGTTTCTGTCAGACAGAATTTAGATAATGGTTAAAAAAGCTAGAATTACTATTAACATGTTGAAAAGACATATGCAAAAGAATATTTGTTGATATTTCCTCTTGGTACTTTTTTATCAGATACTGTATTCACCTTCCCTTATTCAAGAATAATGATGGTATTTACAGTGTTTTATGAGATAAGGCAATAACATCATCTCAGAGTTCCACGGCCGGTTTCACAAGACTGTTTGGATAGATCAAGGATGGGAGTGAATATTCTTTGATAAGGCAGCAAATCAAATTATCTTACCAGTGTGTTACAGCAGACACTGCCACTCCCACTGTTATTTCACAGTTATTGGGAGCATTTAGGGAAAACAGAGTATGGGATGTTGGTAGACGTATAGTTTCCAACCAGTGTTTCACCTTGTTTCCTGGGTTTATTACTTCTTGTCATTCAGCTAATTTTTGGATTCCTTTTCACATCATCTCTGTAAGTGTGAATTCTCAAAGTGAGCAGCACAACTGTGTGACAACAGAATAAGCAAAAGATGTTAAATGGTTATATTTATAGGAATGGAGTCCTTCAAATAGGTTTTAGGAATTAACTGAAGGGCTTAAAAGCAAAAGCATACTCTTCCTTCACCTGCACATTATGATAAAATCATAGAATCATAGAGCCATGGAATGGTTTGGGTTGGAATAGACCTTAAAGGTCGTTTCATACCAACTTCCCTGCCACGGGCAGAGTCACCTCCCACTAGACCAGGTTGCTCAGGGCTCCATCCAGCCTGGCCTTGAACACTTCCAAGGATTGGGCATCCTCAACTTCTCTGCCAGCCCTGGTGAGGTGCCACTTGGAGTGCTGTGTCCAGTTCTGGACTCCACATCACAAGAGAGACATGGACACACTGAAGGTGTGAAGTATGAAGGGCCATGAAGTGAAGTATGTTTCCAGTGCAAAAGGCTAAGAGACCTGGGCCTGTTCAGCCTGGAGAAGAGAAGGCTCAGGGCAATGTGATCAATGTCACAAGAACCAGAAAAGAGGATGCAAAGAGGATGGAGCCAGGCTCTTTTATTTACTGGTGCCCACTGGCAGAAGAGACAATTAGTACAAACTGAAACATCAGGAAACAGTTTTTTACTTTGAAGGTGACTGAGCACAGGTTGAGCAGAGAGGTTGTGGAGTCTCTCCTTTTATCTACTCAACAGCTTCCTGCATATCATCCTGTGCAACCAGTTCTGTGTCCTTTCTGTAGCATGGGGGTTGAACTAGATGATGTCTGAAAGTCCCCTCTAACCTTAGTTGATCTGTGAATTAGTTAGTCAGTACTGAAACAGGTTAAGACAGTCAAGGCTTAAAAAAATTAATGTAGGCACTAGGGAGTTTGCCAAGAAGCAGGAATATTTTTGTCAGAATTGTTTTCCTTAACAGTAGCATGCATGCCATAGACTTGTTGTCCTATGGCTTATTCTTCCTTATACATCACGTCTTCTGCTCCTAGAGAAGTCAGCTGATCTTAGGCACTAAGTTTGCTAGTTAAGAGAGGCACCAAGCAAAAAGCAAAAACATTTCTTCCTTTTGTGGATTGACCTTCACATGTGTGGTAGATTAAGTTAGCAACATTTTACCATTTCCTTCTCTCCCTCTCACTTCTTTTTTTTCTTCTTTTTCATACATTTTCTTACCATCTCATTACTACACAAAACGTGCTCTGAAAACTGCTATATTAACATTACATCAGTCTACCCATTTGACTTGTTGGCTTTAATGCTTGTAAAATACCTTGTACTGACAGTCAAGTAGAATAGCAAAAAACATAGTAATTCTACAGACTAGGGTTTTGTAGTTATGAATTTTCTAATATATGCTGTGGTTATTTTTCCCTGGCTTGCTTTGGGGTCTCTAGGTGCTTAGCTTGAGAAGGCAAAAAGGAACCATGTATGAATTTAGAAGCACTATTATGCAGAGCACATTAACTGAGGTTTGCAACAGTTTGGTTTTTCGAAAAAAAATTCTTTGGAGATTTGTTGGCACTAAATACAACAGCAGAAATATCACTAGCAACATGTTCTTTACATTCCCAGTGGAACTCTGAGGAACTCTGGCTGCTTTCCTTCCTAATTTACATTTATTTTCTACTTGTTCAGCAGAGCTCAAAAAGAAGACAAAAATTCAATTTACACATGGATCTACATTGTTCCTGGCTATTCCTGTAAAGATGGCAAAAATATGTGTTGATGGTTTGAGCCTTTCTTTTAAGCAAAAGGAAAAAGAAGGGAAATAAATTCTGTATCCATAGATGGAAAACATTAATCACTGAATACAAATGTTTAAAATTCATCCTTTTTTCTGCAATCTTTTTCACAAGAAAAAAATGCAATATCGCTCATTAATTATTTTTGGCTAGAATTTGAATGTGTTTCTGTGTGTATATTTGTGTCATATGGTTTAGCTTTGGTTTTTTAAGGGTATTGTGGTATATACTGTGTGCAGGTTTTCTAATTTTGGTATGTTTCAAATAAAATGCATATTTTTCCCTCCATGTTTTACAGAGAGGCAAGAATTTCAAGTAGTACATTAAAATAGAATTGAGCTGTCTCAGTTGTGGTGCACCAATTGTACCCTCAGCAGGACAGTTATTGCGAAACAAATAGTGTCACGAATTTATCATGAGTTACATAGATTTATGTGGATGATTTACGATGATGTTGTGTTTCACATCTTTTGTCATGACATGATCACCCATCAAAAGGAGATGAAAGTATGAGTATGTTGACATTACAATGCCACTATTCTGGAGGTGTTATACAGTGTCATAATCCATGACACAGTAATTTCTTGCTGACAAAGAAATACAGATGGTTTGGCCTCTAATTAATCCGTTATTCCTAGTCAAAAGGACAGCTTGAATTTTTAATTCAGCCATTCTCTACTTAATAATTCCTGGTTGTCCTTTAAAAAACCCACAACAGAAGGTTTAAAAGCTTTCTTTGACAGTGCTTGTACAAAAAAGAAGACTTTAGTCTGTACTGCCCCTGGTAGTTTATAAGGTACTTCTAAAATTAGTGTTCATCATGGTGCGAATATTTTCTTGGGACCTAGATAAATAAACAATGTTTGCTTTGAGTTCCACTTCTGATATGTTTCTTTTCCTCTTAGAGTACATGAAAAACCATAAATCAATATAACTGTTATATCAGTGCTGTACTGATTCATAATAGATATTCAAAATTTTCCCATGTTTTAATACAGTAACAGAAGACCATGTGGAGTTTCATCTTGCAGACCCTGGCATTTTCTAGATCTATTGTCAAAGGAATTTTACCAGGTTGAGCAGACACATTTGTTTAAATCTCTGTATAAATCCTATGAATATAATCAGCTAAGGCACAAAAGATTTTATTACCAAATGCTGCTCAATTTTAAATGGCAGTGACTGGAAAAAAAGTCTTTATTATCTCCTTGACCTTGTACAATTTCTTAGAAAAAGAGAAAGAGAGGGATTTGAGGTCAAAACTCAGATCTGTTCTAACCATGTTTTTTCCTCTGTATTTCATCCTTTCCAAAGAACAGTTTTGCTGAAATAAGTTCCCCTCACTATGTGATTACCATGGGTCACTGCTAAACACGTTCCATAGAGCTGTGACTTCTTAGAGAGCTGACAGCATAAAGAAGGGTGGTTTCCAAAGTATGAACCTTATGTGCTGTGCATTTTTCTGTGGCTTGATTATTTGAGTATTGACATTGTTAGACCAACTAACAGTACCAAGAGTGCCAAAGATGTTTAGTTATTTTGCCATTAAGTATTTTTTTTTCTTATTATAGCATATGTTCTTTTCTGGTTGGTTGGTTTCTTTTACATTTTTTAAAAAGCTTGACAGTGAAAATGAAGACAGAAGAAAACAGTAGAATCATAGAAAAATTGAGACTGGAAGGGATCTCTGGAGATCCATTAATCTAGCCATCACCTCAGAGCAGGGGTAATTATATCAAGATACCCAGTCCAGATTATGTCCATTACAGTCTTGAAGAATTCCAATAATAGACATCCCACAGTCTCCCTGGGAAACATATTGCAGTATTCAACCACTCTTATGTTTGTTTTTTTCCTTGGTATCAACACAGATTTCTTATGTTTAAGCTTGCTTATTACCTCTACTCCTATCAAGTTATAAGGTTAATGTAATGTCTGTTAATTATTGGCTTTATTTATAATTTACATTAAGCTGCTTGTGGGTGTAAAGAGTTGTAACAAAAGTTGTAATGCTTAATGAAAAAAGAAAAAATTGAAGACAAACATTGGCTGGAATGGGTGGAGTCATAAGATTATTTTGAGGTTTCACTTTGATATAGGTGAACCTAGTAGATCTGATTCTACTCTGTTTATTTGATTTTTTGGAATAACTCAAAATCTTATTTTGCATTTACAATGTAGAGTAAACGACATTTTGACAATCTGTTACTGTTCTTCCCTAATACATGTTATCTTATTTTTTAATGGCATGATTTTCATTGATTTGAGGATTTTTATTCCCTTAAAATATTGCTTACCCCCAATAAAAATAAATGGAGTTCAGGGAACAATATTGGCATTTTATATGAAGGACTTGGTTCTTGCTTTTGCTTTTGCAGTTGGGAGAGAGACTTATTTGACTAAGCTAGGGCAGCACAGGTCTTGAATTATGAAAAACAAAGGTGGTTTTAATGAAAATCATCATAGTGCTTTGGGAATCTAAATCACTCTCTCAGGAATTGTAGTTCAGTGGAACAAAAATATTTCTGTATGGACCTACTGTCTTTAAAATTTAATCAAATAAAGGGTCACTGTTCAGTATTTGTTAGAGAGTAGCTTATAAAATACTTAATGATGATGTGTAATTTTATCTTTTATGACTTAATTAGTCAATTTAAGAGGGTATTTCCATATACATGACCAAATAATGTACTGTCTTTTTTAGATTATTGCACTGTTGATTTTTCTGGTTAAATTTATCACTTGAACCATTAAGATGTATAAGTCCCCATTATACAGAGTGAAATTAGATGATGATGATGTAAAGTTCCTTTTTTTTGGTGCTTGCTGTTACTTAATATTTAATATTTAATGCTGTTGCATTGGACCTGGCACTTGAGTCATTTCCTGTGTTACTCTACATTTCCTTTTCTAGAGAAGTACCCTTGAGATCTTGTAATTTGCAGGCAATGGGGAGTTTCTATCAAGATTCTGACCAGTCTTTAATTATTTACCATGTCAAAGATTCTCTAATGTTTTTATTGGCCCCTCATGAGCCATTTACTAAAAAGCAATTTGCTGTTTTGGAGATAAATTAGCTTTATTTTTGCTTGTTGTAATACGCAGCAAAAGAGCTGTAAATGGGCTTTTGGTTTTTTTTTTCAGGTCATCAGAGATCCTATTAAATTCTACTGCCCTCATTTTTCACATTCTTAAAAGATCTATTTTTGGCCTTGTTAATAACAACAAACGTCCTGACATTTTAATACTGCAGTTTACTTTTCCTAAAGCCAATAGATTAAAGAGGAGGTGAGTTATTGTAACTTGTTACTTTGTTTATCAGTCCTACAGAGAGCCAGGTGGCAGCTGGACAGCACTGACTGTTGGCAGCACGTGGCCAACGCATACTTTACATCCCTGGCTTGGTCCTATCACATGGAACTTGCATTGTACCACAAAGGAGAAGGGCTTTTGTCTAGGCTAAATCCATAGATGTGGGAGGAAAACATCTGGGAAAGCTTTGAATCCATGCCATGGGTCCTGTCTTGACCTGCCCAATGCAGTTCCTTGTTAAAATGAAGTGGTGAGCTGTCTCATCACACAACTGGCCATCTAATGGGGTATAACTCCCAATTTTCATCTCTCCCTGAAATCTGTAATACAAATCCTGTGACCTTTAGGAAGATTTTGATATGAAGGATCAGGTTTGGTTGTCGTGGATTAAGGCTTAGTAAGTAATGCCGCTCTCTAGAGTGTTTTCTTCTTTCCCATAATTTGATGTAGTTAGTAGATTTCTGAAGTCCATCAAGTGGCTGGAGTAAGGTGAGGTGGATTTGAAGGGCAGGAACAGACTTGAGAGCAAAGGAAAGCTGGTTCCAGAATGTTTGTTTAAATAGTTTTCTCTGCATTCATAAATTTAAAAAAATAGTGTTTCTGTCAGTTTGGCTTCCCTTTACAGCCACCAGAATTAACTGCTTGAAAATCAGCTGGAGATTTACAAAACAAGGCTAGGCTGTTCCATAGTGTTGTGCCTCTTCACCTCATTTTAAATCAATAAGGCATTTCATGTATAAATGAATGGGGCTGGTACATAGCTTACTTCTTCAGTTATTTCCAGTATACATCTGTTTCCATGTCACTGTTTGAGATGTGTGCAAATATGTGTCTGTATTTATGCATACAAACCAACTCTTCCTTGGAATGACATGTATTATGTAAAATAAACTACTTGTATGGAAGGAGCTTTGTCTGTGATACACAGCTATTAATTTCTAACTCTACTTTGCATACCATTCTGCAGTTTATGGAATAACTTTGATACTCTCTAAATATTAGTGTAAATTTACATTTATAGAGGGCATTTCATGATGGAGCGCTGTGTACATAGAGACAGCATGCATGTATGAAAAATACTTAGAGGAAACAATTCACTGCTGGAATTTAGCAGCTCTTCATGATACTTGGAATTTCAGTGTCTAAGCATTTCTAATGCTCTTATCTTTGGATTATGGCATCCTCCACAAACATTACGAAACTATATTATAAGAAGGGTGGAATTCTACCTCCTTATTCTAGTTTTAGTTCATTGAAGAAGATAGTTAAACCTTACTGTTTCAAAATCTGTTTTCTGACCAAAAAAAATGTTGTAAAAAGGGAAGGGTTTGGAATCAAACCCTCCCTGATAAATTTTCTGTTGTCATCCAGTCATCAGTTCCCATGGACTTTAATTGATAGCCACCCCGATATTAAAAGGTTGGCCAAAATCCTGTAGTATACTTGTAAAAACCAGTATGGACAAATAGCATTTGCAAATTGCAACATTAAAGCATTGGTTATCACTGCTTGGAAGTACTTTTGGAGGGATTTAGGCAGAAAGTAAATACAGGCCATTTTTTTTTTTGGTTTCAGGAAACTAATTATATTTTCTATATTTGTATGAAATGTGACAATTCTCTTCTTAGACCCAGTCCTGAAAGTGATGTAGAGAGTGGAATTGCATTTAATTTAAACTATTGGTAACATAAATTTTTATATGTAATAAAATACTTAAAAGAAAGTCTCTATGTTTATCTTTGTCTCTTTAAGAACTAAGAATTTTCAGGAGTTTCACCAATTTTCATGGTGATATATGTAAAAGTCTGCAAAATATAACCCTGCAACCAGTCCTAGTCACTCCAGATGCCCAATTTCCCCTTTAAAATCTATTTATATAATCAGCATTTTAATTCTCATCCATGTCATGATTATTGTAGCTTTTCATCTCAAAAATCAAGAATTATTGTCTAATACAAAGACACCAGAGGGACATATGGTGTTCAACTGAATTTTTCACGATAATTTTTTCACAGGTTTTTTATTTCCACCTAATTGCAACAGATGTACATCCTTCTGTATTTGTTATATTACTAGATCAGTAGATCCTTTCTTTTAGCTGTAAAACGCTCATTTCTTTTGCATTCATTTCCAAACACTAAGCTATTATTAAAATTCTGTTTGGAAGATATTGGCAGATGCTCAGAATGTCTAGGAAAAAAACAGGGAAAAATAGGCACATATTATTTAGAAAATATTGGGAAGCATTAGTTGGAGATGCCATGCTTGATCTGTATACTGCAATACTAGAATTGGGTATTCAAGGGAGAGGTGACTTTACAGAAGTACCTTACAGTCTAGGATTGGCACACTAAAAAAGGAAAAGATTGAGAAGAAAACTCTTAGGTATCCTGAGCTCCACAGTCTTATTCCACCATGATAAGGATAACATAAATATGTATTTCTGGATTTTTTTTTTCTTTGATTTTGGGTATTCACAGAAGCACAGAATATTCTGAGTTGGAAGGGACCCACAAGGATGATCAGACTCCAGCTCCTGGCCCTGCACAGGACAGCCCCAAGAATCATATCATTATCTTCTTAAAAATTTCTGGGAGAGATTTGTACCTATGGAAACTGCAGTTTCAAAATAAGGTTCTGAATAGTGAGAAACAAAAAAAAAGATCCCAGACTTTGCAGAGCTTAAAATTGGTGTAAGGAAGTAGACAATAAGGTACTAATTCTAAAGAAAATACACGTTTTTCCCTCAGTTGGGATTTTGAATGCATAACAGCTATAATAAGGGCATGATTATGCCTGATGAAGGTGGTTTTTAGAGGGTGTTTATAATTAGAGATTCTTCCAGTGTTTTGTCCTATCCAATTTGTTCATTTTGATGGAAGAATCAATAGTGCTAGCCAAAATAATTGGGAAAATTAGTAGCAACTAATGTAACACAATATGCATGTCCTCCTTGTTATAACTGGCATTTAGGCACGGCCTTGGCAGAATGGCAGCACATATGCAGAGGCTGGAGAATCTGCAAACTGACAGCTGGTTAGATGTTGATCATTCTCTAATTTCAAACACATTCTTTGTAGCAGTGAAAACAGATGAGGAGGGAGGGAAGCTTTACAAAAGACAGTATCCCTGATAAGGATAAGTATCTCATTGTTAATTGAAGGAATATGTGCATTATTTCTGCAAATGCCAGTTTTGTTGTTCCTCCCAAGCTGTTACTTGCATGCTAGAAGATTTCACTTAGCTGCATTCACTTGTACTGAGGGTTCAGAAGCATAAAACCTACAGATGAAAATGTGTCTCAAATGAAAGCCAGAAAACCCAAAACAATCTCTTTGTGAGTGTGTGCATTTTGTTTTATTTTTGAGAAAAAAAGTTTTATTTTACTAGAGAATATGTAAAGGGAGAAATATTCTTAAAAATATAAAGAATTTAAATTAAAGATTATTTTTTCTTCTTTCTACTTGCTTCTGACTTCAGAAAATGAATAAATGTTGTGGTGATAGTGAAACAGGGAGGCATTTGTCTATGCTGGGAATCTAGACATGGGAGAACACAAACACAAAAACATACCTAATCCATTAATCATCCAGCTGCACAAAATGAGAAAAAGATCTGTGAAGATCTTGCCATGTTATTCTTGTAATATATATTAGTTTTTCTGGAGTCATATACTTCAGTACCTATTAATTCATGTGACTACTTCTTTGCTCCCAGCCTATCTAACCCGTGAATGATTTTGTATTTTCCAGTGGCCAGTGTAAAAGGACTGAATGACTTATCTTAAGTACAACTTTTAGTATGTTTCCAAAAGTTTGTTTTGGTTTGGGTTTTTGGTTGGTTGGTTGGTTGGTTGGTTTTTTGTTATAAAACTGTATCGAAGAACAGATAATTTATGTTTTCACAATCAAAGTTATCCTGGCATTTGGGGAGATGGTATGAGACAGCAAACAAGAGAGAGGAGACACAAAGATTAAAGATATATTCTTGTAATTCTTGGCCAGTTCTCTCAATGAAAAAGAAGAAAAAAACACACCAACACAATAAATGGAATTAGATGGCATATTTTCATAGTGTATTTCTCTATAAAAATGAAGGTCTGATATCTCTACAAAGGCTATAAATCAACAGCATGAATTAGAAAAGCCCTGGAAGCTGCAATCTAGTTTGGTCTAGAAAAGTCCTTGGAATCAAAAGCAAATTCTTGGTAGGTAACCTCACTCTAAGCTGCATTTCTAGACATTAATTGGGAAATAAATGGTGTATGGAATCCTTCTAGAATGGATTGGTTGAATTCCATCACAGAAGTAATAGCAGGTACAAAGAATCATAAAATCCTACAATGGTTTGGGTTGAAAGGTATCTTAAAGATCATCTAGTTCCAGTGCCCCTGCCATAGGCAGGGACAATTTCCACTAGACCAGGTTGCTCATAACCCCATACAATCTGGCCTTGAACATTTCCAGGGATGGGGCATCCACAGCTTCTCTGGGCAAGTTGTTCCAGTGCCTCACTGCCCTCACAGTAAAGGATTTCTTCCTAGTATATTATCTAAATCTATGGTCTTTCAGTTTAAAGGCATTACCCTTTGTTCTATTACTACATGCTCTTGTAAAAAGTCCTACTCCAGATTTCTTGTTGCCCCCTTTAGGTACTGGAAGGTGTTATAAGGTCTCCCTAGAACCTTTTCTATTCCAGGCTGAACAAGTCCAATTCTCTCAGTCTGTCTTCATAGAAGAGGTGCTCCAGCCCTCTGATCATATTTGTGACCCTCACTTGGATGCACTCCAACAGTGCCATGTCTTTCTTATTTTGTGGGTCCAGAGCTGAATGCAGCACTCCCGGTAGGGTCTCAAAAGGGCAGAGCAGAGGGGCAGAATCCCCACCCTTGCCCTGCTGCCTTGCACTACTTTGAATGAAGCCCAGGACACGGTTGTCATTTGGGGCTGCAAATGCACATATCTGGGTTGTGTTGAGCTTCTTCTCCACCAACATCCCTAAGTCCTTCTTGGCAGGGCTCTCTCAATCCAGTCTCCACCCAGCCTGCATTTTTGATTGTGATTTTCCCATCCCGTGTGCAAGACCATGCATTTGGCCTTGTTGAGCTTCGTGGGATTTGCATGGGCCCATCTCTCAAGCCTATCAAGGTCCCTTCCTCCAGCATATCAATGAACATGAGCTTCGTGGCTGCTGAGGAGATTTTGGAAAGTAAATATATTGGTTTTGTAATGTTTATATGAATAAATATAACTATTTCTTGATGTAATAGATGGCACTTAATGACACCTAGTTAATGGTATTAGCTATTTATCTTCAGTTTTTAATGTTAAAACTAGTACTGTTATTTTTATCCTCAATTGTCATTACTTCTATAACCATTTTGGTGATGTATTCTGCTGTTTACTTTTTAGAAAGGATAAAATTCTCCCGTCCATAATGAATGAAGGAAGGAAAAAGCTGTCCTTGAAAGTAAAGGGAATTGTCGGTCCCTTCTATCCCACAACACAATTTAGACTTGCAAATACTGTGAATAAAAATTACATCTACACTTGTGGCCAGGCAGTCTGGCAAATGTGTAAAAATTTTGAAGGAAAAGAAGTCAGCTGAAGTGTCAGTCAGAAGCTGTTTAAGTTGTAATGATTAAGAGGATGAAAGAGTCTGTTCTAATTTTAATTAATGCTAAAGGGATAGAAAGCAAAATTTACATTAACATTCTGAGTAATCTTGAACATTCATTGTTTTTTGGCAGTCTTAGTCAGAAGTCTATTTGAATCAGTCAGTCTTAGAAAACTGCATTATGATATATTGGTTTGATCACTTTCCTAAATCTGTTTGGCATGTAGCCATCATTTAGTAAATTGCAGAACAAAAGCATCAAAAGTACTTCATAGGGAAGCAAAAAAAAAAAAAAAAGAGAGAGAGAGAGAGAAAGAAAAGAAAAAGTAGATAAAATATACCAAGAATTTAAATTTCATATTTATATACCAGGAATAGAGAGCCATGCCTGAGTGACCAAATGTGACTTTGTTAACATTTGAAAAAAGTCCTAAAAGTACCATATATTCTTTAATCTATCTTTGAACAAAAAGCATCTATCATCATAACAATCAGAATGCACTTGGCAAACTTTATGTTGAGATTCATCTTGAAAGTCGTGCTATCAAATTGTGTTGAAACATCTAAACAAACAAATCATGACTGCACCTCCTCCTTTATGTGGCAGTGATCTGATATCCTAAAGGGTTAAAAACAGCAGAAGAAAAGTTTGCAGCGCAAGTCCAAGTCACTTATTGAGTTAATTTGTTTTTGCTGAGTCCATTTCTCAGTATTGATTTTTGATCTGTGCAACACATTGCAAGGAGCTGGAATTTTTGAATTTAAAAGCAGTTGCTTTACTTTTTTTATTCTAGCATGCACAGTGCAGATCTCCTTAAAATTATAATTTGTGGTTTATTTTCAAAAAGAGGAAGGAATGTGAAGTACTTCAGAGTTTATTTCATACTAGTTTGTGGGTACCCAGTACAAAAAAAACAAAGCTCATAATCCCACGTCAGTCTTTGCCCAGACTTAGGCTCCGGGTGAATGTACTTTCTACTACATAGTACTTTAATGCCTGAGTTTGAGGCAGTAAATATAAACACAGCTACCTCCATTGTGAACCAGAGCAGTGAAATTGTTCACTGACATCACAGCCCCCTAAGGGTGCCCCAGCGAGGTATTTGCTGTCTGTGGAGCCTGTGCTGGGAGAATTCAAACTTGCCTCAGACAGATACATAAAGCAGGAAAATAAATATATTATAATTAAAATTGTTATATGATAGACCTGAACTGATTTTTTCCATGTACTCCTCCCCCTCTACAGGGACTCCTCTGTGACAGTGGAGCTCCTCTCCACTGACTAAACAAGAAATTCTTTCACTACTCTTCCTACAATAGGGGACTATCACATGGCAGCTGGAGCATCTTTAGCAGCACAAATTGAGATAGCTTCATTCTGAATGCTTCTGCTACTCTGTTTAGGGCGCCTCTGTCAGAGGTGATAGATAGAAGTCCTTGTACTCCCAAAGTAAAAAAAAAAAGAAGTTTAAATCTTTCCCAATGAATAAAAGGCTGGAATCTATTTCTTGCTTATTGTCTCATTTCACAAGAGAGAGCTGATTCAGCACTGCTCAGCAGATGACACTTTATGGCTCCATCCTTAGCCAGAGTCAGAAACCTATATCCTGATATCTGTATTGAGGTGCACCAGTGAATCTCTTACACTGAAAATAAGGGCCCATTCCTATGTCTGGAATTTCTTACTTATGTTAAAAGGCTTTGTGCTCTGTCAGCAGGCTTTTATAGCTCCTTGTTTTAAACATGTTTCCACTCTGTTTATTAAAAGCTCAGTTAAAAGCTAGTTTCCTTGCAGTCAGTACAGAAATTTATGGAAAACCTTCAGTCCCATTTCATCTAAATAAATTATTAGAACTACATTTTATTATTCTATTCTGCTTGACAGAATGGAAGTCTCAAATTTCAAAGAAATTAAGGCTTCCTTCAAAGCAACTCCCTTATTGGGACAGGAAATTAAAAATTTCAGGAAGCATACAAAGTTATGCAATTAAAAGTATAGATCAGAATAAAAATTAAATTTTAAATGTAAAAGCTAGACAATAATAAAATATTAGCTGAAACACTGTTAAAATATTGAAACGATCTGTGGGAGAAAAAAATAATATGTTTTATATCAAGTTTCACAAAATTTGGAAAGTAATCTACACAATGGTATTAATTCTGGAATATGTTGCTCTCATGCCACAGTGTAATCAGATTTATCCTTTGTCAGGATGAACTGTCAGATATTGACAATATTTATCCTATAAATTAACAAGTGTGATGCTTCCCTGAAGATGAAGTACTTGTGTTCATAATCTTTAAATAAATTAGATCAGAGAATTGAAACCAGATCTGCCTTGTCTACACATCATGTGTGTAGCAAAGGCCATGACTGTCTCATCTTAAAGTAAAACCAAACAGAAACAGCTTTAAACTGAAAGAAGGTAGATTAGATATTATGAAGAAATTATTTACTGTAAGGTTGTTGAGACACTGAAACAGGTGGTCCGGACAAGTTGTGGATGCCCTATCCCTGGATATGTTCACAGTCAGATTGCGCAGGGCAATATGGCCTCCTGGAAGTTTCCCTGCCCACAGCCAGGGTTTGGAACTAGATGATCTTTAAGGTCCCTTCCAACCCAAACCATTCTCTAATTCTATTTAACCATAACATTTGTTAGTTTTCAGGTAGGCAAACAATATCCAGCATATTTTCAAAAGCCATGCTGAAATTGTAGAGCATTACTTAAACTGTCCGGCGCTAATTCAAACAGCACCTACTGCTGATATTTAACATTATCAAGTTCAAAGAAGTATCATGATGAAAAAGAATACAGTAAAATTTTCCCACCTCTTAAACTTACTGCCTTATTGCTTTGGAATACTGTTTCATACAAATGTTGCACTGAAAAATTCAGATTTGGGGATAAAAACCCAAAAAACCTTACATTATTAACTATAATTAATTAACTGCTGTCTGGCTATATTGAAAGGTAAACTGGAGTTGTTAGGAGCTGATGACAATTATAAAGCTATTGGTGGGAGAAAGGATGTAGTATATTGCTTTCCTTTTAAAAAGTTATCTACATAAAGAGCTGGCTAGTTCAGCCTTATCAAAATGCCATTCTTTAGGATGCCAGTAACATACCATCTATCAGCACAAAATATGCAAAAAAACTATGCTACCACTTTTTGACTGAGGCATTCCCTAACACAGGTGAGCACCATGTTATCTTAAGTTATGTTACGCATATCTTAAGTTGTCTGTGGATCCTTGTTCAGGCAGAAATTAATACTGTTTGTGTGCAGACAACAAGGAAAAGAAGATTATGCTGAAGATGGAGATGGATGAGCATATTTCAAATTGTTTCTCTCTTGTTTTCTCTCACCAGGATGAAATGCATGAATGAATGTTTAGTAGAAATGAAAAGCAAAATTATAGGAACACACATATTTTGCATATGTCCACAATATTTCTCTCTATAGTAGTCTCCTTGTTCTGTGCAGTGAGTTGAGACCATTCCTCCTGTGGTTATGTAAGTAAAACAGCTAGAATCAGTATTCTACTCTTAAAAATATAAACTCTGTTTATAAATTAGATTGCATAGTTCATTGTTTTTCTTCTATTCTCAAGATTTGTGATGTTTATGTTTGATAAGATATTTACTAGAATAAGGTGAAAGAATTTGAAATCTTTATTATTCTAAGAGCCATCTTATTGGAAGAAAAAATCAACCCTTTAATGTAATGTATAGTTATGACACTGTGGGATTTCTTGCTGGTAATGATCTAGCAAGATTGTGCGAATGAAGCGCAAAATATGCTTTACTTTGGTTACCACTGACTGATTTGAGTACTGTTTTCTCCCACTGCACAAATGGCCACTAATTATTATTATATAAATATAAAGCATATTTACACTTTAGAGATAACTTGTTGCAGTACATGAATCTCTGCAGTGAATGTTCTCTACAAGTTAAAATTAATTTCCACAACCTATCTCTTTGTTACTGGTAGAGTGAGTGTATATAATAAGTGTTCCCTTTTTATGTAGCTTCACTTGAGAGGAGAGGTCCTGAATATTTGGTTTATGACTGCAGGTAAATGTTGAATAAACTACAGAGAGGACTGCTCTGCTGGCCCCTTGCAGTATCTAGATCTTCCATGTACAACATTCTATAAATGTTAGTAGGAAACAAACTGTTTTCAGTACATGAGAACTGCTTCATGCTACTGGAGAAGTTTGGCTTGGTTTGGTTTTTTGCCATACTAACATAGTTTAGATGAAAATTGTACTCTCCTGCCTTTGTTTTAATGAACTCTATAGAGTGATAAATATTTAATAAACATTTGAAGATTTTTTTAATTATAGTTTGAACTACTAGAGAGAAGGTAAGAGAAGTTTCTAGATGTGATGGTGTCCTTTGTCAGGATACAATTTTGGAAGTCCATGGAACACTTTTCCAAATTATTAAGTCCCTAGATATAGACTCCTTATCTCACGGCCAGACTCTTTAGGATGTCCTGATCTTTGACAACCAATAGTAGTGAACTCAAGAATGCCAGGTGTTCTGGTTACAAGTCTGTAAGGCTCAGCAGGTATAGGTGAGACCAAGTCCAAGGTGTTACTAAAAGTTTGCTGTGCCTTTTCTTCCACCCAGGCCAGTACTCCATGATTCTCATGCACAGAGGTACTAGAGATGTCTTTAGAGTTGGATCCTCAAGGCACAGATAGCATTATTGCCACTTTTGCTAGCTGAAGGTCAAGGCTTCAGAAGAGACAGGGATATCCTGGAGATTAAGGCATACCTGTGATGATGGTTTTTCCAAAGTGGCTTCCTACACCTCAGGGTGGAGTTCCACAAGCTTTCTGAGTTATAGTTGACTAATGAAGAATAAAACCAAACATAAAATTCCATACTGACTTGCTAACTGAGAACTTAAAATTTGATCATAGGATTATTATTACCCTTTTAGGAAACCTGGCAGAATGTATGTGAACCAAAGGTGAGAGGATTACTCATATCACAAAGAGAGAGAAAACAAAGTGTGTAGTAAATCAAGTTGATAAACATCTTATATGAATATTTATTAATACAATAAATGTAAACAGCATCATCTTATGATTATGATAATAATTAAATATACAACTTATGTATATTTATCATAACAGTTATCATAACAGAATTGGTGAAGTCACATGGTTGGAACAGAATCATAAATTGTACACCTTGCCTAGAATGTGCTGCCGAGTGAAAAAGGAGACATGACATAGCCTATGAGCAATATAAGCCCTTTCTTTGATTACTAGAGAAACTATCTGCTGAAAGTCTGCATGATAACAAAATAGGAGATGAACTTGGGTACTGTGACTGAGGTTGCAGCTCAGTGAGAACATTCTCATCAAAAAGGATTCTGCACACATGATTAATGGAGTTTCCCAAAGCACAGGTCTTAGATGTAGTGAAAGGTTGAAACAACCTGTCCGCCGCTTGGAAACAAACGCAGTAGAATCCAGATTGACAAGCAAGTTTGGGAGTATGTTTAACATACACTTTTTCTAAAAACAGTTATAAGGAATACAAAATGGCATCCAGAACTTGATGGTTTTCTCTAAGTGGAATGAAAAAGGGAAATTATCATGCAGTTTAGACAAACATTAATAAAAAAATTCATGAAGTTTAAAAAAAGGAGATAGAGATATGAGAAGAATGGAAACATGAATGAGGTGTATATGTCCTTCATATATCTACTTTAAAAATCTGACCCATAAAATAAACTTGTTATAACTATCTTAGTGTCTTTATTAATGCCACAGAAGCAGACAGCCTACTGCAATTCCACTAAACAAGGTTGTGTCTCAGAAAGTTAATGTGCTCTTCTTCCAAATAATGAAGAAAGGTGACATTGGTTGCTGAAAAAAAAAATTAAAAATCAGTCAATTTGTAAATGATGAGCTGAGAGGCAGCTTGAAGTAGGCTTAAAGCCATCAGTCACAACCTGTACAACAGAACTTATAGCCAAATATTTTACTTAAATTGCAAGATTTCTTAGCAAAAATAGTTAGTGAAGATTCCAAGTATTTTGAGAAGGAAAATTATACTTTCTATGCAAGTGTGGACAATTGTCAGGAACAGGGGAAAGCATTTCCCAAACATTTAGTATGTGCCATTTTTGAGAAATGGTATGAAAATCTATCACAATTTTTTTTAAAAAGGGGAAATAAAAAAAACATCCTAAAAGTTTTCAAATTGGGAGGGGNTTCTGTATATTAGATAATATTAATAATATTATTATATTATATAATATTATATATTATAATTATTATATTATATTCTATTACATATTATAATAATATTATATATAGTATAATATTATTTCTGCATACAATAAATTAGCCTTTTTGCAGGGCAGTTACAACAAGTGTGAAATTCTTTAAATATTTGTCTAATATGTATTCATAGTGTTGTGAGAGAATATGTAGCTTATTAGTCATAAGAATGAAATAAAGGAAGACACTGTAAAGGGGAATTTGTGAACTTAAAATGTGTGCTGTAGTAAGACAGACTCTTAAATAATAAGCATGTATGATACTCTACTAAATGTTTACATCCCAGGTCTACAATCAGGGTAATTTATATTTTTGTATAGCTGCTGTAACAATTTAGGGCATCTGTCTGTGTATCTGAAGAATGCTCATTAAC
>VXBC01008656.1:46441-92018 GCA_013399945.1 Ploceus nigricollis | reverse complement strand
AACAGGGGAGAGGGAGAGGGAGAGGGAGAGGGAGGAGGAGAGGAGAGGAGAGGGATGCACTGTACATTTTTCAACGACTGTTTTTAAGCATGGGCCAAATTCCTCAGCTTTTTCTCACATTAAAAATGCATTAAATCACAAGGCCATCTTTCCTGAAGTCAAGAGTTACTCATCTCAAGGACTATAGAAACAGGATTCTAAACTAGATATTGACCTTTTAGCCTGATATTGAGAAGACAGATTATTTAGTGATAGCAGGAAAATGAAAGCAATTTCCCAGTCTCAATCCCTCATTCCCCTCTGTATGTGAATACATTCTCATACAGAGAAAGGCAAACCAAAATGCTGTAAAGTGACTGCAAAGTAATTAATCTTAGAGTGAAAGGATGAAAACATGAAGTACTATCAGTAATTTACTTTGCTGTAAGTAGGTTAGACACTTCCAAATCTGAAATGCTAACTCAAAGGAAGAGAAGGCAGGTAGTCAGCCACTGTTTGTCAACATCAGACTGTGGCTTTGCTGTCTGCTCCTGCATTTCTGTGTTCCAGAAAAATTATCTTCACATTTGTCCATAAACCAGTCATAAATTATGAATATCTGAGATTATTTATAAATTTTAGCATAGAGATTTTTTGTTTATAGTTAGATTTAAATCTTTGATAAGATATTAACTATAAGCACTGAACTATTGTGTTTAATTCAGCAAGCCTCTTGATTTCTAGAGACAAAGGGTTTTATAATAATTTTATCTAGCCTACTCTTCTAAGGCCTTGATTTGCCTTCTAAATCACAGGTGCACATTGCCATTATCTTGTAACATCAGCTTGTTCTTCAGGTGTGTTAGTGATTTGCATGTCCTCTAGATGATAGAACAGATACACCTGCATGCTGAAAGGGCTGAGTTAAAGCATTAGTCAAGGTTTATGTCAGGCTGCTTTGGGCCTCAATGCAGTATTTGATTGTAAGCACCTTGTTCTTCTGTTGCCTGAGTTATTCTGCCTCTTTCAGCAGAGCACCTTCCCTGGAGGGAAGCAGTTGTGTGCAGTTTGCTAGGTCACCATTAAGTTAGACAGGAGTCATAAATACCTTTAGAGAAATGAGTATTTGTTCAATAACTGGGTCTTCTTCAGGAAATTAACTTGTCTTGAGGACTTAAGTTCATTTACAATCTGGTATTCTCCTACATGCAATCATAGCCTGATTCTTCATTGGTGCAGAATAATATGTATTTAGTATACAGTGAATAGGTATTAAAATATGTATGCATATATTGCATATCAATATATTATAAATTTATATTATATAGGTTCATATAATAACATATAGTGTTACTATTATTTATATATAAACATTGCTAATAAACATTTTTGGATATAATATATATTTTATATATATTATAAAATATACATATAATATGCTGGTTTTAGTATACAGTGCATTCGGGTGAATCTTTGCAGTTAATACATCTGCATTCCAAAAGGAAGGTTCAGAAGAAATATTGCACAGAAGTAGGATTCCAATGAAAGGATGTCTAGCTCTGTCTATTGTTTACAAAGGAAACTAAGAGTGAAGAGAGAGGAAATGTTGAATGTAGAATTATGTCTGTGATGGTATTATGATTAGCACCTGGGAATTCAACCAGATATTTTGAGTTTAAGTGAACTGCTGATCCATAAAATCATCCTTAATAGCTCTGCTATACTAATATCATTCTTTGTAGAAAAGAAAGTGTTTCTGTGTATACTTATATTTCCTATCAGGAAAACATTAATCCACTATAACCTTTGTTACTCATGCTGACCATCCATGTGGAAAAAGAGTAATTTATTATAAAACAAATTACCTTCAACATTTGTTGAATTTAAAAAAAAAGTTGATGAACTGACAGGAAAAGAGTAGTTTCTCACTCCCCTTCATTGGTTTTTGTGGGCTTTTTTTGGTGTTGTCATTGTGTTTTATTGTTTATTTGTTTGGTTTGGGGTTTCTTTAATCTGTTCCAGGAACTAGGTTTTCTGTGATGCAAAAATATTCTCTTCACTTGGATTAGTTTCTGTTTCTGGATTCTACAAATGCTCAAGGTCATTCCTATGGGTGCAGCAGTGACTCCACACTAGTTGTGCTAGTGATCCTTCCAGATTCAGAGCACATGTATCTCTTGTTGAGGTTACATGAGGCTACATACTGACCTGTACACTAACACTAAACCCAGGAGAAATGAAATTTTAAAGCTGGAGTGAACTTTTTAACATTGACTCAGTTAGGGGGTGTGAATTCTGGACTGATGATTACTCAAATGGACACAGCAGTACTGATACACACAGCAAAGTGCATTGTATGGAAAAACAGTGACCCAGCAAAGTGACATAACTCTAGAAATTCCTATTTTGGAAAAAGGTTGTAATATATTTAATGAGAAATTCCTTGCAGAAGAAGATGCTCAAAACCAATCAATCTTTTTGTTGTTAGTTCATCCAGGATATAATTTTTGAGGTGTAAACACAACTTGATTTAATGTCTATTACTTATGTGCAAAACATACTGAACTAAATTGACAAATTACCCCATTATGTTTTCAAATCCAATAGAATTAAGTAAATAAACATAATTAGAGGTTTCTGTAATATTTTCTTAGTTACCAGAAAGGGGTTGATTAGACAGCATAATTACTGGGGTTTTATGCAACAAGCATGTGTGTACGAGAGTACATATATATATATACATATACAAACAGTGAGAAAGCTAGATAAATTGAACAAAAGGAAAGTCTCAGTCAATAAATGATAAAGAACTTTTGTGAATTGTGTAATGATTTCTATAGGATTTCTGATCTTTGTTTGAGACTAGCAGGAATGAAATGTCCTTGTGTCTCTCCTTGTGATTTCTGGAGAAATACAATGTAGTATTGAACGGTGAGTTTATGGTCCCGTGGGGGTGAGGAAATACTGACCAGAAAAGCTTTGTGCAGGCTAACAGGAAGAAAGCTAAACTTTTCTTATGAAGGATACTTTTTGGAGAAGGTTGTAAGAGTATATTATTTATCCTAAGACAAAATATAATTGAGAAGTAAATCTGAGACTTCTCACTGTTTCATGCTTGTTCTATCAATCACAGTTTATTGCAAGAATGAGTAATGTGAAGGAAACCTCTGTTCAATGGTGGGCAAGCTGTCTGCTCTGTCACTTGTAGCAAGCGTCCCCTTCAGGCTAAAGAATCCCAGAATATTCAGAGAAGTTTACATATTTCAGTCCTGCATTACCAGTTTTGAAAGAAAGGGACACAAATGAACATTTTCAGGCTACTTTGATATAAATGCTAGCTACCAAAATCCTTGAGTAACTTAGATTGTTTCAGACAGCACAAGGTTTTATATACACATAAAATAGCATGGTTCAAGAACCATACCTAAGGCAAGCATTCCAGATCACAAATATTGCATGGATACATTGTTACATGGAATTTCAAGGAGTATTTCTGACTGGTCACACAGAGAAAATAGAAGCACTGAAAAATATGAAAACTTGAGGACTTTAGACTTGATTCTATCTTGCAATGTATTTCAAACAGCTCAATGAATGGATGAAAACACTAAAAGATTAAAGAATATTGTTTATTTTACTGAGAGAATTCAATGTTATTGTGGAAAATGATGCTTTCTCCTCTCTGCTTTGTAAGGATGTCTTACCTCTTCAGCAGGTCAGTATGTAACTACAGAAATCTTGCTTAGTTGTAATAGAACTTCACTTCAGATAGCTATTTTTGCTTTGATTTATATCTAAAACTGATACAACCTTTTTTCTTTTCTAATTTATATCTGTACTTTCAAATACAGCATGAGTCATCCAATGCTCACCACACATTTTGCTCAGGAAGTAATGATCTTTCTTGGGGAACTCTATTCCTTTTGACTTATTTTGATGTCTGTAGGACTAATAATCTGGATCTTGCAGCTGGGTTAGTATTTAATAGTTTAAAATCAGATCACAGCAAGCTGATTTGTTTGTCATACTAACACTCACTCTATATGTAGGATTTCCATGAATTACCCAAGTGCATATTACATCTGCTTAAACTGCACTCCAGGGATTCAAGCATTGCTTTCAAGTGTGGGAGGGATTCGGAAAACATTTTACACATCAAATTTTCCCTGAAATGCACTTAGCCTTCTCTGTTCACAGCTTTATCTGTATAGATGTGAAGTGAATGACACAAATATAATTTCATTTGCTCATGTGAGCCCTCAACAAGACCTCAAAGGTATGGTTGGTTTTTATTAAGTGTTGTTCCAAACAATATGGAAGAGAAATATCTCCTATTATGAACAGAATATATATTAATAGTCCCAATTGTCAGACATGAACAGCCCTTAGCATTTGATATATATCCTCTAGATTCTTGTCTTTATGCCTTACCTCAAGGAATGCTGTGGGGCCAAGTTTTATATTTTTGCTTCTGCTTAAGTCCTGGTTACTTGTGAAACATATGCTTATGATAGGACACAGACAGGATGCTATTCCTGAACCTGTAGCCCTTTTGAACGCCAAGTCTGTAGGAGAATAAAAAATGCTTTTCTAATATTTTTGTCTTATGACCGTCATAAAAGAGCACATAGCTTGGTGGTAATTTATGACACTACATCTGCTGAGCTACAGGAGCTTGGAAAAACTATCCTGCTAATGGTGTCCTAAACTAAAATTGTTATGCATTCATCAAGATGCAATAAATAGAAGAAGAGCTAATGCATTAAAGTTAATAGGGCTGCTGGAGATATTTACAGTGAATAACAGTACAGATAACACTCAGATAGCTATTAATCTCACTGGGCAATCCATTTTAGTGTAAAGTTTGTAAAAAGGGAAGAGTGAGAAAGCAATACTTTGCTGCTTATGGCAAGTTAACGTAAAAATGTGTCTCTTGACAATGAATTCATTTCAGGGTGCATTCACTACATCTTAAAGCTATTTCTAGATATATAATTATAATATATAATTATGGTATATATTCCTCTTATTCCTTAGACTTTGCTATTTTAGTCACATTTGAAAAATCAAGCTAAATCCAGTATGCCTACTACCAAAAATAATGTTTTGGTGACATCAGAAAAAATAGACTTGAAATTAAAGTAGTTAAGATTGTCTTTAATTTTGTAACAAAGCTGTACAGTGCAATTGTAGTAAGTAATTAACTTAAAATGGTAACAAGAAGCCCAAATAATGTCAGGCTTATTAAATGCTTTCTAGATTCTCTTTCATATGTGGTATTGAACAAGCCTTTAACACTTAAATATCTCATCAGTCTAAACTAGAATTCATTGACAGCACTAAGTTTTCAGTTGTTACACTGAGGGTAACAAGGGTTCACTAAAGACATCTAGTCCCTTAATTAATGTTTGCACATATATCTTATTGTCCTGGCCAGACCTTTGCATTAAGAAACAGCTGCTTGTATGTATATCTCAGTTTTGGCTCTGTGAATTTTTCTCTCTTGCTCTCTAAGTATTATTAATATAGCCATTATATTTTCGGTACAAAGCAATGCTCGATAAATAAAGAATGCATCTTTCCCCCATTCTTAAGTTTGATGTCCCTATGATTTACGGTACTAGGTTTGCCTGAACTCAATATTTGGGATTTAAGGCAAGGATTCTCTTTTAATTTTCAAGGTTGAAGTAGGACATATAATGCGTGTAATTGCTAATGCAATGGTCCAAATACTGATCTAGCAGATAGCAATAGTGACTGTAGGGAGAAAATCAATATGCAAGGGGAATAAAACTGAAATGAACAATTATCTTTGCCAACAACACGGACAGTAGGATTGAATGCACTCTCACTAGTTTGATGATCATTCCAAGCTCTGTGATTCAATTATGTGCTGGAGGGAAGGAATGACATCCAGAGGGACCTGGTCAGGTTTGAGAGTGTGGAGTGTGTGTGAATCTCATGAAGCTCAACAGGGAAGATGAAGATCCTGCACCTGGGTAGGGCAATCCCAAACACAAATACCGATTGAGTGGAGAAGGGATTGAGGGCAGGCCTGGGGAGAAGAACTTGAGCTTAATGGTGGACAAGGAGCTTGACATGACCCAACAGTGTATACTCACAGCCCAAAAAACCAACTATATCTGGGGCTGCATCAAAAGAAGTGTGGCCAGCAGGTCAAGGGAGGTGACTTTGCCCCTCTATTCCACTCTTGTGAGACCCCAGCTGAAGTGATGCATCCAGCTCTGGGGCTCCCAAGATAAGAAAGATATATGTCTGTTGGAATGAGTCCCAAGGAAGGCCATGAAGTTGATCAGCGTGCTGGAGCACCTCTCCTATGAAGACAGGTTGAGAGAGTTGGGGTTGTTCACCCTGGAGAAGAGAAGGCTCACGGCGCATCACCCCTCAGCCTTCTAGTACCTAAAAGGGACCACAAGAAAGATGGAGAAGGATGCAGTGATAGGACAAGGGTTAATGGCTTTAAACTGAAAGATAAATGTAGATCATATATATAGGCATGGAACCTTCCACTAGACTATGTAGCTCAGGGCCCCATCCAGCCTGGCCTTGAACACATCCAGCGGTGGGACATCCACAGTTTCTCATGGCAACCTGTTCAGGTGCCTTGCACACTTATAAAAAATTTCTTCCTTATGCATAGTCTGAATCTAAACTCCTTCCATTTAAAACCATTGTACCTGACCTCAGCACTGTCAAATTGCTGATGATTTGTTGCTCTGGAGTTTCAGGCACTTATACTAGTTTTGTTTGACCAAATTTCTTTTTCTTTTTTCTTCTTTAAGTTAGATGTCTCTCTTGTGACTTTTACCTGTGTGGTTTTTCATTATACCTACATTTATATCAGACTTTTTTTCAGCTCGTGAATTTCCAACAAGCTGATAAAATACACATGTTCACTCAAACTTTGAATGAAAAATCTGTTGTATTTCAGACCATAGTAGTGTGCAGTTCATGAGGGTCAAAACATCAACAGAAGGTATTTCAGTTACTTATAAACCTTAATTATAATTAGATCACCTTGCTTTGATTAATATCTAAAGCAAGGTCCATGAGCACTTTTCAAAAACTCCTTTATTTAGTGAATAATGAAAATTTTTTTCTGGTTAAACATTGTTCTTTCCCTTCTTTTTTTCTCCTTACCAAAAAAACCAAAACCTTTATAGAGTGAAAATTATCCTTAAGAAACAGACATATTTAATTAAAGTGCATCATCATTAAACCATTTCAACACTGCTGTCAAGCAGCCCAGGCAAATAATTATCTCCCAAATGATCTCATTTATAATAAGTAGGATACCTCTCAACTGTGCATTAGTCTTCCTTTAAATTGAGTTAATGTAATCTGTTTAAAAAAAACTGTAAAATAGAAAATATTATAATCTAGATCAATCCCTTTAACACTTTAGTTCTCTATAAAGCTGCTATCTCTGAGGAAGTAGAAGCATCTATAGAAATCCCCAAATCTGTCCCCTGAATCTTTCCTCATTTGTTTCTCCTCTATGACACCTCCAAGTCCATAATTTGTGGGGTCCCAAAAATGTCCTGCTCTTGGGGGAAGTCAGCTGTCTTTTTTTTTTCCTTTGGTCCCAGCCAGGTCCATCAATTTCTTTGTGAGGCTGAACTGACATTTGCTGAATGGAAAGGAGCTCTTGACTTCCTGCACTGCATGTCCCTGGGAGCTTCCTTAGGCAAGAATGAGCAAAGTCTCTCTGTCTTTCCCTGTCACATGACAAACCATTGTGTCATTTACCTTTGATTTAGATGATCAGTACCCAGCAGAAATGAGCTTATGGCAGCAGTTTGCGCCTCTCCCTTTAGCAGAAGTCTGCATCCGGTGGCCGTTGCTTTGCTGCTGTGCTGGAGACACAGCTGATCAAGATGAGGGCTCCAGAACTGTGCACATCTAGGACATCTAAACCATGAAGTCCTCCTATCTTTTTTTTTCCTCTATGTTCCACTGCTGATAATATATAAATAAATCTATACATCTATGTATAATCTATAAATCTATAAATATATGTGTTTTCATAAAATGATTCTGACAGAATACAGTGACAAGTTCTTCGATCACTGAAATTATAATCTGTATCAGTAACCAGCAGGAAACCAAATTCCAGTGAAGTGACCTGTATACTTTTTTTTTCTTTCTAGTTTAATTTAGCTTC
The DNA here is from genome assembly GCA_013399945.1 of Ploceus nigricollis. Taxonomy (NCBI): domain Eukaryota; kingdom Metazoa; phylum Chordata; class Aves; order Passeriformes; family Ploceidae; genus Ploceus; species Ploceus nigricollis. Next base: position 83,854 of record VXBC01008656.1, on the reverse strand, counting down.
CTTATAAAAGTTGTATTAGCCAAGGACCAAGTGTTATATGTGAGGTAACTTTTGACTTTTGCCTTCTGCAGATTTGTTTCACAAAGTTAACTGAGGCACAAGTTAAAACTATTTCATTTCTAAGTCTTGTATGTTCAAGTTGCATGCAGAACATCCTCGTTAATCTATTTCTCTTCCTGTTTTTCATCCACACCTGCACTGATTCTGTTAAGAGGTTTTTTATTAAGCTTTAAATTTTCACTAGTATGTAAGACCACACTTTCTTTTCAGCCTTATTATTTTCTGCTATAAGAAGCACCTGAAGCAAGTATTATATATTCATTGAACCCTCAGGAGCAAGGCATATTTCAAAGGAAATACCTGCAGTGTCATAATTTTCTATAGCTTGTTACTTTAATTCAACTATTTTCCCCTCTTTTAACCAGAAAGCTCAAAAATTCCCATAGTTTTCAAGGAAATTTTAGCTACTGCACACAGGGTTTGGAAGAAGCTGTGTGCATCTGTTGTAAATACAGAGAATAAACCAGAAGCTCATAGTCTTAATATAGTAACGTAACAAGCTTAATTGTGCCTTGATTGGCATGACAGAGACTTGTGATAATTCTCATGCCAGTATTATTGACACAGATTTTTTTTTTCTGTAGAGACATGTCGAGAAAATGGAGATAAAGTGTTGCACTACATGTCAAAACTGCATGTTGATGTTCTCTAGTCTATAAAGTGGGCAGGGAAACATATATGTTGAATGTCTCTATCAAAATTAAAATAGATATAAACAAGAATTTAATTTAAATGGACTTTTATTAGTGAGATCTACCAGGAAGCTTAATGAGGGGTTTTTTTTTATGACTAGCTGTAGTTCTGTTAGAAGCGAGAGACAATGATTATTATGGAAAAAAGGGGGAACAGCAACAAAGTAATGACACTGAACATCACTGCGGCATCCTTCAATAAATCCAGAGTCCAGGTCTTAAGAGAAGAAAGTCTGAAGGACTTAAGCAATGAAGCAAAACCACAAAGAAAAAATGATTCTTATGCAAAGAACTCATAGGATGTGCAGTAAAACCAGCTTGCTGGCCCATGAGCTTTTCTTCATTGATCTCAAACACAAAGACTTCGGAATGTAGAAACAGGCATACTACTTTAGAATAAGTATAAAACTGTATACATCAGGAAAATCTATAAGAATATCACATAAAATCATGAAAAACTAGCAAGGAATAGCAAGTGCAAAAAGTAATTCCATATGTATATAAGCATTAAGAGAAGGAGCAAACAAAACTGAATGTTTCAGTTCAGCAGACAAGAAAAACAATAACAAATTGCTATGTAAAATCTTAAATGTTTAATATATTTATTCATTCAAATGAGAAAGGAGAGGTTTCTGGATACAGCAACTAAAAAAAATCTGAAAATAATGAGGTTGGGAGTGAAAATAATCTGAAAGGGAAGCAGCGTGCCTGTTTGTCTCAATTTTATTCGTCCCTACATATCCATTTAGGGGCACCATTGAATTGCCCTGTCCCACTGCAGGCATTCCTCTAGTAAAGTAAATGGGTGTGGAGGTGCAGCAGTCCTTCAGAAATTCTTTCAGAATGACCAAAATCCAGTCATGATAGTGTAAGCCATTGTGGCAGACCATCCCTAAACTACCATGTGTGAGTACTAACAGTGTTTTCTAGGTGGGAACTAAACCTTTGCTTCCAGAATAATGGTTCAGCCTGGAAAAATTACTGTGAAACATTGTGGAATATGTATTGGTGCCTAACACTCTCAAGAGCTCTCAGGAATGGTTAGAAGCAAATGAACTGGCTGCAGGGGTGGAGAGCTAGCCTAGGTGGATCATAAAGTTTTCCTATAGCCTTTTTTTTTTCTGATTTTCTAAACATCTTCTTTTGATGTGCATCCATATGTTGTTTGCAATCTAAAAGGAGGCTCTACAGTTCCTTGACAAGAAAAATGCAAGCAACAAACTTCTCAGATCGAATGAAGGTATGATCCAAATTATTATTGCTTTTATACATGTTATCACTCATGGTATTCTAGCCCTGACCAGCTGTGCATCAGTTCTTTACACAGTTGTCTAAGTAACATTTGGAGTGTCATAACTGTGTCAAGGTTTCAGTGTACTTACTGCTAACAAAAGGTGCAAGTCACAGGGTTGCTCTGAATAATCTTTAAGACTGGTTCCACTCCACATGCAGTGCACTTTAATAATATTTGATATGAATTTATTGTTTTACTAAAGAATGTACATGAACACAAAAAGTTCATTAAAAGTGCTTAGCAGCATCATTTTTCTGCTATTAACAAACCAGTTAGAGTTCTAACTTTTATGTCTTCAAAGGGAAAAACCTTCTTTAGTGTATTTTTAAGCATACTGAAAAAATCAAGTGGTCAAGCAGAAGCAAAAATTTTCTCCATACAAGACAAAGTCAAAATGAACCCATTCTAGGAATAAAACAGCCCAAAGTTAATAAAGAGCAAGTCTTTCTTCTTCCATACCTATTATATTAAATACATGCTTCAATTAAACTCATCATGTAATTAAATATTTGCTCCATTAATTAAATTGTAATTACATGTAAGATAAAGCATAACTTAGGTATAATTGCTTTATAAACTCTGTGAGCCTTGTTCAGAGTTACTGTCAAGGTACTATAAAGAATATATATCTCAAAGCATTTAATAGATTGTTTTTTCGAAGCATATTGCACATCAAATGTCATCTCTATTTAAAACAATTATATTATTTCCAGTATACTTTCTCTAGAATTTAAAATGCATGTGTGTTTATATATATATGTTCTTGTGATGACGCACTTTTGGATATAATGTAGTTGAAAGGATTTTTTTTCTGTCGTTAAATTTTACTTTCATCCTAGAGAGACTAGAATTTATACTTTTATACAACTTAAAAAAGGGTGGGAGAAAAGGTTTGATTTATAAAAGAAAAATGAACCAGACATTTTTGTTTGCCACTATTTCATTGATGCAAAATTTTTATGGTAACAGTATCAAAAGCCATAACTGGAAAGTCACCCCTATCATGCTTCCAGGAATGTGACTTCATGGGGAACATCACTTTCATTATTCAAATCACAAAGTGGTTGTATTTGCATGGGCTTATTTTTACTTTGTAAATTGGTTTTTCATTCTGATAGTTTCAAAAATAGTGGTTTTGTCATAGACATCCCTAAGTGCACAAGATTTAGACTTGATACACCTGGAAAAATATAAATAAGCAAAAGACTCACGGGAGAGCTGTCATACATCAGAATATTTCTGAATTTCCTTTTTGAAAATTTATGCAGATATCTGCATACATTTTATCTTCATGGAAGGAAGAAATAGAATTTTAAAAAAAGCATTATTAGGGAGGAAAAATATTTAATTATTTATTTTGAAGGACTTTATCTCTTAGTATGGCAGTTGCCTGGCATAATTTTTCACATACTAAGCACTGAAGGACTACCTGGTTACTATAGAGGAGTTTCTAATTTTTCTTTAGGTCAGTGTCTGTGTTAATAGAAAATAAAATTCCTAACTAGGCTATCCAGAACACATAATTTGTTTCATTAATTGCATGTTTCTTTGTAAGTAAAGTATTTTCTAACATAGCATCCATCGTTCTACTGCAGCAAATAACTTCAAAACATAGATACAATACAAATTCAATTTCACTCAAGATATAAAACACTGGATATTATCTTCTGCTGCAGCAGGGCCATCTGGAATGTTTAGCCCAGGACCATATACTGGAGGCTTTGAATATCCCCTGGCTGGGAGACTCTACCCTCTCCCTGGGTTACCTGTGCGAGTGTTCGGCCACTCTCACAGTGGAAAAAAAAGTGTTTCCTGATGCTCAAAAGGAAACTTCTCTATCTCAGTTTGTGCGCATTTCACTGGGCACCACTAGAGTGGCTTTCTTTAAAGGCTTCATCCTCTTTGCACCCCCTTTTCAGGTATTAATACAGGTCTCTCAGCCTTTTTTTAATAGGAGAGATGTCCCAGAAACTTCCTTATTTTTCAATAGTTCCTTGCAGAACTGTCTCCAGTCTGTCCATGTCTGTCTTGTACTGAGGAGCCCAGAGCTGGACACAGTCCTTCAGCTGTAGCCTGCCTGGTGCTGAGCATAGGGGAAGGATCATTTCCCTGTATGTGCTGGATAAGCTTTGCCTAGTACAGCCCAGGATACCACTGACCCTCTTCATGGCAAAGGCTGCTGCTGGCTCATGTTCAATCTGGTGTCCACCCGGATGTCCAGGTCCTTCTCTTCCAAGCTGCTTTCCAGCTGGCTGCCCACCAGCATAGGGGCTTATGGTATCATAATTGAAAGTGTACAGTTCCCAGACCTTTTCCAAATTCAATAAGAACATGCAGATAGATATTAAAATTTAATCATAGAGTATGTACATGTATACATAATACTTTGCTTTCAAAGATCAAAAGCATCAGTGTTTTGTGTAATGGGATTTAATATAGGGCTGAAAGGAGTTTTTCACCGTGGTATGAATATTGAAGTTTCTACCCTAATTCTACTACACATTTATAATTTTTTCTAAATTTCATCAAAACCTACAGACAATATATATTTCTAATGTACAGTAGAGAACGTTTTTCCCCCCGAACAGTGCAAATTCCTGTATATCACAAAAACTGATAAATGCTTTTGCTAAAAAATCCATAGCAGTAACAGAATCCCTGAAGGATGTTGTAGTTGATAATTCTTATGGGTGCCTTCCAACCTGAGAGAATCTATGATTCTATGATGTAATATTGTGAATACTAAAACCTTACCAAAACTGGTATATTCTAGTCCTATTTGACTGGGATGTCCTTCTGCATTATGTGTTAGTGTGGAACCCTTTCTGGGTGTTCCAGGCTTCAGTTTTTCACTCCTGGTGACTATTCATCAACAGAAAATCTAGTGAGAAGGGCTGAAATTGGATTCTCCTTCATCCTTTCCCCAGCATTATCTCTGGCTATTGCTTCTCTTGTTTTGCTTATATCAGCTTCCTTAGTGAACTTTAGAGAGGAGAAAGTATCCTGGAGAGCTTCAGTAGACATAGCTCAAGCAAAGCAAGACCAATACAGTGATGCTGGAACCAGAGCTGTAGCACTGAATGTCAGACTGTGACACTGGAGAGGATTGCTAAATCTGCAGTCAGCGTGATATGGTTGATGAGCTGGAGTAAAAGCGAATTCACTGTTTGTTAACTCTGCATTATACTGCTCTAGTGTTTCCTTGGGACATGTACACACACACACACACAAGTTTTTCATTCCAGAAAATCCTCTAGTAGCAAAGTTATTGACTGATCTTCACTGTACTAAAAGCTGAACATTTTTACATTTAAGATTTACTAGTAAGTGCAAAGTGTTCCTATTAATAATTTAAGCTAAACCATACCTGTCAAAATAAATGAAGTACAATTCACACTGCCTTACTCTGGTATTATTGTGTGTGTTTACTTCATTTCTGTTTTAGAAGCATGACTAATCTCTCTGCGGTTTAAGGGAATGAGCAAAAATGTCTATTACATGACTCCAGAAATTACTAGTTTTGCAGCCAGCAACTCATGTACCAATTCCAAAAATAAAAAAAAATCATGAAGACAAAATCTACATTTTTGCATATATTATTGTAAGTGTTTGGTTCAGGGCTTTGGTCATCTAAAGTAATTAACAGATGTAATAATGTGTTTTCCCTGAAGACACTCTCTGCATTTGATACTTATATGGATTTAAAAGTAAAACAATAGGTCTGAATACCCATCAGTGTCTCTGTTGGCTCATAATGTGTTCACAGACACAAAAAATGAGGCAAGAAGTGAGTGGCTAAATTATCCAAATAACTAACAGCCTGTAGAAAAAAGGCATTGAGCCCAGGCTGCACTGATTTCTGCAGGTACCTCCCTTACTTCTTCTCTATAAAAAACTGATGTTCAGCAATACAGTATGTTGAAAGATATGTTCATTATGGAACTGTATTAAATGGTACTGTCTTAAAACTACTTAAAGTTCTCATGATGGTGTCATTCTGAAGTTATGTAATCCTTCAAACTGGTATCTGATGTGTTGGTGATCTTGATGCCATTTTAGACTCAACTCTAAACTAAAAAGAAAATTGCCACTTACAAACAGTACTCTTGAATGAGTATTGCCATGTTTAAACAAAATAGAAAATTTCATACCATCAATTTAAAATAACGATGATGGCAGACATTTAAAATCTCATTCCTTATGTGTGTTTTACTCTGTTTCAACCACATGGGAAATTTTTTTGCTCCTGGAGTTATTTTTTTCTGCTTAAAAAATATCCTAATATTTTACTTTGATGATCTGTTCATTGTGCTCACTGACTTAAACAGTCTCCATTCTGACTCTCTTGTCATAGTAGAGTCTGTGATTTATCTGTTTTCATATCCCTAAAGATACAGCCTTAACTGAGTGGTCTCTTGCATAATCAGACTGGCTTGGAGTTCACTAAATGTAATCTTACACTGTGTATCTCAATTAATCTTGCAGACTGTGGCTAATCACATCCCCACCAGGCAGGCTCACATATCTCACCAAGCTGGATTATTAAAATCCATATTTCACGTTAACAGCCATGTGTGTGAGATTAGTTTCTAAGTAGTAATGCACCTGCCATAAATACCTCGTATCTGGTATCTTCTGAAATACTGCTGCTGTCATCAATGAAAAAGCATGATGTGCATTCAAAACTAGTTTATGTTTCTTTTTTATGGGCAAGTGGTTTTTTTCTTGATTCCTTTGCTTTGTTCTGATATATCTGAAAATCTATACAGCACAGACTGCAATGAAGATAGAACCTGGGAAAAGATATATTGTGGAAGGACTGATAGAAGAATATGATTATATTAACTTTATTCATTTTTTATCTTTTCAAGTAAAAGCTTAACTGAGAAAATCTGCATTAATTTAGATTCATACCATTAGACATACATTAAGGGCTAAATTCCATTTTACAGCAAAACTTTTTAAATCTGGAGTAACTCCAGTAAGCTCAGTTGGTCTAGAAATTGCCTTAGTATTGTCATTTTGCTAATTACATCCTGGGATAAAACACTTTCCATCCGATCAGTAGACTATTAGCAGATGATCGAGACACTGAATCTTGGAGTTTCAAGTCTCTTGGGTCTGTAAAGGCTACTGATGCTGTATTTCAAGCTCAATACTTTTAAATGGAAGAATTTCTGTTTAACTCCCTGTATTTCTCAATACAATTGCTGCACTAATGCCTGGGATTTGCAGTAAAGACCAAGCAGACTTTTCTTTTCTCTGAACATTGCTTAAAAGATATCTTTGGTTTAATGGGACATAAGAAGAGTTAAAAGTGTACAACTACAAGTAAATAGGCTTTGCACAGAATTGCTGAATGTGATGATGCTTTACTTAAAGGAAATAAAATAAATTAGCATGTTTATTATTTTCCTAATGCATTGCCCCTTAATTTAACTTCTCATTTCTATGGGAGTGTGTCAAGGTCTCTCTGCATTCAGGCAAGTAGTGTTTGTCTCAGCTGTCTGGCAGAGACATCTCTGGCTGACTCTTGGGATTGATGGGCATCATCCCTGCCCTTTCACAGCTTTCCAGGCTTCCTGTCAGGCGAATACTTGAAAAGCCTCTGCTTGGAGCTCACAGATTCTTGACAGACAAAACTGCTGTTCTGGTGATTTACAGCCTGATTGCTCTATTTTTTCTAACAAGCAAAAGCTGGTTTAGAGCAGCTACATTTCACTGGCATGTTCATTGATCATTGTTGATGTATAGTCCTTGGAATTTTGATGCCTGCAGGAGGTAGGGAGGCAGTGGAGAAGAAGAGGGGCTAGATACTCCAATCATAATCTGTAGCCCTGTTAAGGACCATATATAAGTTCACCAAAATATGGCAGGCTGTATCAGTAGACTCTTCAAACCAAATTTATGCAGAATTTTCCTGTAAAAATCTCTCATTCAAATGCAGATGTAACCTGACAAAAAAAATAGTCAAAAGGTTTCTGTTTACAGGACTTTCAAATGTCCTTCAGCTCTATCTGTTACTAAATAACCATGCAAAAATAATTTTGTTTTAGGATTTTAAAATTATGATAAAAATGAGATTATTGCAAAACAGCAGAAAAATAAATGATTGTTTAAAAATTCAGTACCAGTTGATGATCATGTATATATTCAGCAGCATAATTTCAAAGGTATAGTTCAAATATGGAGGACCTAAGAAAAATGATGGACGTAAAGGAAAAGTTATAGGAAAATGACAGTCGCTTATAAATTATACATGCCCAAGTCAGAAAAAGCAGCTGATTGTGCCATATATTACATATGTCACAGTTACAGTTTTGAAGTTTCATTTCATAGTGTGCATTCCCTGTTATACTGAATTTTGTGTAAGAGTAGTGGTCCATTTTTAAAGTTTTCTAAACACTGTTTTGTTTTTAAATTCCAAGTCCATCACAAGATGAAAGAGTTATTTGGGTTTATTGTTACTTATCTTTTGAAAATGTTCATATGAAGTCATATCAGTCACAAATTGCTGCTAATGTTTTGCCACAGAAAGTGGCAAAATGCATCAAGACAAATCAGACGCCATGCTTCTGGGTAACTGCTGAACACTCTCCAGAGACACACAAACAAGAATAAGAAATATGCTTCAAGTCCTGAGGTCAAATGCTTTACCTAAGAAGTACATTAATCCCTTGGAGAAGCGCTGCTTTGAGAGTTTAATTCTTGTAGGCAATAGAAGTAAGTAAGAGGAAGTAAGGAAAACAAAAACCAGCAAAAGCAATCCAACTTTATGCATCCACTGACACAAAATACCAGGAGGTTATGATATTGTCAATAATATAGCAGTTCCTAGGAGCCTGTTGTGCTGGGCATTTTACAAATTCAGAGCAAATAACTTCTGCGAGGACTTTATCACCCCAAAATCTGTAGTCAGCAGGAGAGCAGACCAACTGCCTAATGCAATTGAGAATGATAATTGCATAGGGTTTTCAGATCTGGACATAAGTAAATGAAACCACATATATAATTTTTATACAAATTATTCTGAAATACAGATTTTATGTGCCTCCTAGCCAGCTACTCAGGTTTTTCTATTTCTTTATAATATATCTGTCAAGTTATTATTTGATTACTTTTTGGTATTTAAAACCTGAAATACACTGTGGTGATGTTACAAGCTGTTAGGTCTCTGATCAATGCTGGATTTCAGATGGAATAGATCACAGCAAAGTAACTGACCATCCCAACCAAATAGGTGCATGTCGTGATATTTGCATAAAGAGCTAGACTGGCATTGGGACTAAACACATTTTTAATCTTAACTGTCATTAATGACTATATTCAATTGCACATAAAGGTGATCTTGTTTCCTTCTCTAACAGTTTTTGGCTGTTTGGTTGCAGAGAGCTGACTATGAAATTCCTTCTCTGGGTTTGATACCCTTCTACATTGAAGAACATGATAAATTATATTATAAGTATCAAATCAGTGTTAACCACTGTTTGAAGCAGGGAAAAATAGTACTTTAAAGTTTTAAATTTTAAAAGTTTTAATTATTAAAAGTCTTTTCATACACTGACTGCCTTAATTTGCAGGAAATATGTGAAGACTTCTAGCATTTTCTTCAATGTACTGCATTCATTTGCTTCAAATTACATATAAGCCAACTTAACAGAACTAAAGAATCTGCAGAACAATTATAATTCTAAATATATACTATTTGATTGTTAAGAAAACAGTGTTCAGCAAAAGAGGGGATACTAGTGCCTGGGGAAGAAAGGGATAGATTTGAAGACTGTTTCTTCACCAGCAAAATGTTTTTACCCTCAATACCTTCTGAATGCCTTATAAGCCACTTTCAAGTAACAGTTTCCCCTTGCACTTCAAAATATAGATCATCTAGCTTTAGCTGGAGATAGCGGAAAGAGGATTAGATGTGCTAAAGGTTTGCAGCAAGGAAGCAGAAAGAAATGTTAGGGTAAACCCCAAAACCACCTACAGCATTCTCAAAAACTGCCACTCAAATCTGTAGAGAATAATAGACTTCCCATCATCAGGGAGCTAGCAGAGAGAATACGGGAGTGCTACATTTTGCTCTTAAACTGGTAATTTGTATGAAGAAAATTAAGTGAATGTGCAAACACACAAATAAATTCAGAGTTTCTTGAATAAGTGAATAAGCTGGTTTTGAAAAGAATCTAGACTCCTGCATTTTCACATTGATGCCACTACCAAGAAGCTTTCTTATTTTCTCTCCTCTGCCTAAGAATTCTCAATTAATTAGCTAGAGAAGATTTGATCAGAAAACCTGAGGGAACCAGTCCTGAGAACAATGTCTGCTTCATGTATAGGCTGTCTGGCCAAACAGGAGGATCAATTTCCGTACTCGAATCTGAGTCAGAAATTCAGGAAATTTGAAACTATTCATCTTATTCACAGGTAGCTTTGTCTTCTCTTCAAATACAGAATCCTGCCTGCCTAAATTTTTTTAACAAAGTGTGCCAGCAGCTCTACCCTTTTCTTTACCTCACCACTTCATAAAAGATAATGGAGAATTTTCTGTAAATAGGTTATCTGTTGTTTTTTTCCATGTCAGCCTACTAACCACTGTTCAAAAAGCTGAGTCCACAAAACACACACCTGCATGATTTCTGATTTTGATTTGCTGTGCCAGTTGTTCTCTTGTCCTGGGATTAAAATATCCAATGCTATGTTATTTTAATAAAAGCTGAGGTGACAAAGTGAGCACCTGTGCTTTTGTTCACTCCACCTGCTTGTTCTGGTACTCTGCTGTCTTATCTCACTGCAGCAGCAAAACCCGTGTGGCCACCATTAGTGAAAGTACTGTCTACTCCATACAGGTTTAAATCTTATTCTTTACTTGAGAAGAAAAAGAATTCAAAAACATTGAATCCAGATATCTGCTTTTATAAATTATTTTTGTATTCTAAATAATTTTGTACTTGGTCTTCCTCTTTCACGTCATGAAAGGATAACCTACTGATGTAAATGAGGATAAATCTTGATAATACCAGAAGAAATATCAGACTATCTTTAAGAAAAAAAAAATCCCCCCTCCCAGTCCGTATAGAAAATAGAATAATTATTTTCTCCAACACCCTTAAGAACTTGATTATTTGAAATAAAGGTTAGAATAACTGGTTAAGAAATGTCCGTGTGTAATTTTATCAATGGCTGTAAATGAATGTGAGCAGAAAGCAGATTTAGTTAAAAACATGACTGGTGCTGCAAACAGTAGAGTTAAATATCATCAAAGAATCACGGGATCATGGCATCATCAAGACATCCCGAGAGAGATCTCAGGAAGTGTCCAATCCAACCACCTGCTCAGAGCAGGGTCAGCCCTAGGGACAAATCAGGTTACTCAGGACATTTTATGTAGTCAGGTCTTCACAACCTTCAGCGATAGTGACTCCACAGGATTTTTGTCCAAGCTGTGTCACTGCTGGACCTTCCTCACTGGGTAGAAATTGCTCCCTATATCCCGTCTGAACTTCTTATCAAACTGTGTCCACTTTACTTCACCCTCCCACCCAACCTTCTCTGAAAAGTGCAGGCTCCATCTCCGCTAGAACCTCCCACAGCCACTTGGGTTCCTCTTGGGTCATCCCAAAGCCATCTCTGCTCCAGGCTGTACAATCCCAACTGTGCCAGCCTCTCCTCACAGGGCTGTCCTGATATCCATTTAGTTGGTTAATATCTTTCTTACAGAGGAGGGTACAAAACCAGACACACTTTCTAGATGAATTGTTACAAATGCCAAGTAGAGGGGGGAAAACACTTTTCTGGGTCTCCTGGCTCTGCCCCTTATACTGCAGTCCATTCTCCTTCAGTCCTTTTTGCTGCCAAGGTTCAGTGAGGGCTCATGGTTACCTGAAAGCTCTTTTGTAACCAAGATACATCAGTGGAGAATAAAAGACGAATCTCCAAAGCTGACTATTTTTGTCTTCACTTTGCATAAGTAAAGGCAAGCAAGTTCAAATAGTAGATTACTAGGACAGTCTTAATTAAAAAAGGCAAAAAATGCAATGGATTTTTGTAAGAATTGTAATAAAAAATATATTGTCTTGCCATTTGTGAAGAAGTTGTAACCCCTGACTCTTGTCTAACACCATTAAACTTAAATGTTAGTCTTGCAATTATGCACACTAACAGCATAAGAGAGCCTGCAGACACAGAATTACGTGACTCAATTTAATACATGATTGCTGAGGCATGTAAATGTGTGTGTATGTATTTAGCCTGATAGGACCTAAATGTCTTGGACACATGGGAAGGAAAAAAAAGTTAATTTCAGCAAGCTTTAATAGAACTAAACACATAGAGGTGTCATCCATTTCCATGCCACCCTACATCATCCTTCTTGCACTCCAGCTTCACAGGCTTCTGTCATTTCTGCTGTCATAAGTGAAAGAGAGTTGACATCTTTTCTCTGCATGTTACCATTGTCACTCAGAATAATATTAACCCCTAAATTGATCTTTGAATTCTGTATCTTTGAAGTATAAGCTGCTCCAGAAAAGTACACCAATAGGATGCAAGTGACCTGTGATTCAGTGGAACCTCTCAGGACATCTTGTCTGTGGGCAAGTATACAACAGCTGTTTTGCAACATCTACACTTAGGGGGGATTTCAGCTTCAGTTAACTGAAGGAGAGCTCTTACCTTCACTGACAGCATTATAACATTATATACATTAAAAGTAGTTTCACTTATTTCTTCTGGCTTGGCATTATCTCAATTTTCCTGTTTCTATCAGATTTGTATCTCCTACTGCTCTTGTTCATTGCTTGTCTTCACAAATTGTCCCCTTCTGCCATGCAAAGGTCCTTGACTAGATGACCATAATGAAGACCTCAGCTCACTCATAACCATAGACTCTGCATTTTACTATAAATATTAAATAAGCTTTTTGGGTTTACGTATATTAAGTATACATTAAACAGAGTAGTATGAGGTAACATGGCCTATATATTTGGTACTGAGGAAAAAATGAGATCTGCTGTGTGTTTCAAGGATTTTCAAAGTGTAATGCTACAGACACTTCTGAATCCCCACAGACCATCTTTAAATATGTTTCTGTTTAGATTTTTCTTGGTCTTACAGGACCTGTCAAAATGATGTAGTATGTATTAGTTTTGCTGTTCCATAGACTTTAAGAAAATTCGCATTACACACTATGTTCTGCTTTTGCTTTTAAAAAGAAGACAAAGTTCACCAAAAGTACTTTAACATGTTACCTCAACATTATTTTTTAAATTTTTTTCTGTTATTATAGACATTATATCACTTCTTAATGGTTTATATTAACATCCTAATGCTATATTCTCTGGAAATATCAAAAAAGTGAGAATATATTTTTCTATAAAATAGTCTGGTCTGATGGATACTACTAAAGCATTTTTTAATTTTATGGAGAGGCAACTCCTGAACTAGTTTCCTTTTATTATTATGGCTAGAAGCGCATAATTAGAACTCCGTAAATATTACTGGCATAAACCCTTTATTAAATTAGAGATAATTATGCTATTTTATAAGGAATTAAAAACTCAAAATATTTTAAAATCGTATGATAAACAGTCTTAAATACACAATAAATGCAAAAAAAACCAAAAAACAACCAAAACCAACCAAACAAACAAAAACCTAAACCAAAATACACAGAAAAACCTCTCATGTTTTGCTTCTGATTTTAGAACTGATATATTATATGTAATTTATTTTACCCATCTTTAGGTTTCCACTTCTGAAGTAGTCATACTAATAATTTGGGAAAGAAAATAATTTTAAGAATAAAATTCATCTACTTCAGTGGGAGATTAATTATGTTCTTCACCTCAGATATATTTATTTTCTTTCACTCTATAAAATGTCCCTGAGTGATTTGTTTGATGTAGACACCTGCACTTGACTGTCCTACTGTCTCTATACTTTAGGAGTGATATGTTGTCAGTCCAAGTATTTTTAATATTTTAATATTACAGGGTATTCACTGTTTATCATGAAATGTAGTTTTAAAAAGTCAGCACTTATCTATAATTCCCATGTTGCAGGTAGCATTTACAGTCATGTCAAAAAGTAAACAGACATCTGAAGATGCTTTTAATGGTAGAATTTTGATCAAAGAAAATCATAATGGAAAAAGTTAGTCATTTCTCCTTTTGGAGTTCTTTAATAGTTTTAAAATAAAAATAGAGAATTAGAGATTCGATTTTTTCAGTTGATCATTCAATTTTAACCATCGATTTTCTAACCATCTACTTTCCAACCCTGACTGTAAGAAATCCTTATGTCATAACTATGCTTCAGTGACTTTTTTTCTTATTTCCTCCCTAAAGTATTTGTAAGGTAAAATACGAGAATTTTGTATATTCCTCAGGTGTTCATATAAGAGAGACAAGATTTGCCAGTATGAGATCTGCCATTATCCATAGGAAATTCACTGTGCATTGTATGATAACACATTTATGATTTGGAGACATTGTATTTCTGTTCAAACTACTGTGTGCCAATTAATTAGACTGTCTCAGTAACAGAACCTGCAACAAAAGACTAAGTATATAGTTTGATTTCTGAATGCTATTGCTAGCATTTCATTTATACATTTGTACCCAAAATTATTAACGGACTTCACAAATAAAAGTATTTGAATTGAATATTTCAGTTATCCATTCTGTTCGTAGTTACTAGCAAAAGTATATTAATTAAGCTGTAGGATACTGGGATTTTTTTCCCTATTTGGTGGGGGTTTTTTTAATGTTTTATTAATTGGCAATTAGCTACAGTTTATTGTTATTTGAAGGTGATTAATTTGAAGGTGAAATCTGGGACATACAAAAGTGGGGAAAAGACTGAAGTGACTCTTCTAGAAGAAAGTGACTGACTAGAAGAAAAAATTACTTTTAGAAAAGTGGCAATATGCCAGCTTCACTGATAATGATTGGTAATTAACTTCAACAGCAGGCTGCACACCTGCTTCAGAAAGTCTAAGGGTGTAAATCATTATTCCCTGAACTCATAAGATTTTAATTTTGATTTTCTTGTGTGGGACCCCAAACTCAGCACCACAGGGACAGATGGGTGAGTAGTACTATACTTTAATGGACCAGAGTTCTACCATTTCTTTGAGAGAGGAAAACATCACACTGTGGGATGAGGCCAGACTTTTGCCATAGGCCATAAGCTATTCTAGTGCTTATAATAATTTTGCTGATCAGGTTTTTAAACTGATGAAGTAAAACTAAGTGCACTTCTACAAAAGCCGCTGCAACTCTTTGATATCTAGGGAATATACACAGTGGGTCAAAAACAGCACTGAAAAGCTCCTACCTGTGATATAAATGACACCCTTAGCAGCCTCATTTAGTGTTGTCTGTCAGTTTAATGTAAAGATTTGTGAAGCTAAAGATGGAAAAAATAGGTATTTAAAAACTGCTGGGTTTATGGTTGAAATGAAAAGACTCATTATTTAAACTGGTCTCATCAGAGCCCAAAACACACTAAACTGGCCTTTTTGTGATATTTGTCGTGAAGATTAAGCATACATTTATTCTCAGTATGGAAGATATATTTATTTGTTTTTCTATGGAGACTAATGGAGTTTAACACATTTTCTTGTGAAAAATTTCAAGATTATCCCAATATTACAAATGATGAACCTGAAGCAGAGAGAGACTAATGGATTTTCCTGTTATTGGAATCAGCCATAAAACCTAGTCATTATTTCAGTATTCGGTGCTGATCTTAGAGTGTATTTAAACATTTATTTTTACAAAAAGTATTGGTGCTGAAAATTGAAAAAAAAGCATGAAAATTTCTAAAAGGTAAAGCTAGGAAAAGGTTGGTAGTAGCAGTGGTTAATTTAAAAAAAATTTCAATACTACTCTGAAGCTTATTGCACTTTCCTTTTTTAATTCCTCCAGTAAATAAATTTTCAGTCTTTTTTGCTGTTTCTTATCCATACAAAAACAGTTTAGTAATACAGAGCTGTCATCTTTCCTCCCAAAAATGGAAAACTAAAGCAGAAAGGCTTCAATGTGGTGCGACTAATATTAGAAACTTTGAAATAAATCTTGTTTCTTACTGGTAGAGCTGAGTTATTTTTTCCTGGGTTGTTGTATTGGTTTTTTTCTTTTCTCAAGCTGTTAAATCAAAAGTCACTAAAAGTATGGATATTTGTCACTAACAGTGACCTCTAGTCTCCTTAAGGTTCTTGGATTTTCAAATAATTGAATACCAAGAAGTTCATTAATATTTTGAGGATCATTTATGCTGCTTCATCTCTAAAATCAGTTAAGTAAGGTTTATCTATCTTGTCAAACGTCTAGAGTTTGATGAAAAAGAGGTGTATACTTAGGTAAGAAAGCAGTATATTTAAACATCTTTTATTTTTTATTAAGCAGTCTGGGTTACTGTGTCTTTGTAAACCAGGAATGTTATTTCACATATAACATTAAGAAAGTGCAGCACATAGTGATGCCAATTTAATGCGACTTGAATACCTGAATTATTAAATAGAATATTCAGTAAAAACTTATATTGAAAAATTGAAATCCAGCTAGAAGAGTAATTTCAAAAACATCAACACCTAGTATACACATATTTAAAATTAATTAAATATTAAAGAATATTTGTTGACTGAATAAAATTTTAGACAGTAGTTTATTGATGCCCATAAGTACTGGTAATAGGCATCTCAATAAATATTTAATCACCGTTGTAGTCAGTGTAACATTTTTAATAATTAGGAGGATGTTAGCCTGGTAAGAAAGTCTTTCTCACAGCAATTCTACTTTTGAAAAAGTAAATGGATTTAAACTAAAAATTACATGACTTAAATATGTAGTTGCCTCCTCTAGAGTGAAAAATTGCTGCTTTTGTTTTGCAATTGGTAGTGGCAGAAAAAATGCATGAAGTAATAGAGTTGGGTCTTGTTTACTGTATGAGCTCAATTTTAATGACATTTTCACTTCTTTTCTCCATTTTTTTTAATAGAACTTTAAATTCAAATTGGTTAATTGCAGAGAGATCACGTGTGTCTCTGCAAAAGCACTTTCTGAACTGCATTCCTCCACAGCTTTATACAGCATTCATCACTGAATCATGCATCAAACACACTTATTCTACACAGTTAGAAATTTAATAAAATTTTCTAGACTTTAAGAGACCAATTTTTCACTATATATTGCATAATTCACAAATAATAGTAATCAATAAGCTTCTTACAAAGCACTGAATTCCTTAGAATGGTTATGGATCTTTAGGTTGCAGTCATAATAAAATAATAGGAAAAACCAGCTTTTTTATGAATGCTTCTGCACAGGGTCAGATGCCCTTTTTGCGTAATTCATAATACAAAATCTGCTCCAACTTTTCAGTGCAAATATAATGGTAATGACTTTTGTGGTTTCTTAAAAAAAAACTTTGTTTTTTTAAAACATGACGTGATTCAATATGTAATACTTGAACTAAGCAAAACCTTTTCCTATTATCTAAATGAATACTGAAGTGTCGTCCTGGATTCCTTGATCTGCTCTATATAGTCTTGAAAAAACAGGTTTTCTTACACTCTTCATTTGACCTGTTCCACACACAGGAAAGAATTCAGAATTAACTTGAAGCAATTGTTTCTGTACTGTATAAAATGTGCAGTCTAAAGAGTCACATAGTCCTGAGGTCTGCTTTTGAGCTTGTGAATACCAGTAGGGAAATTTTTATGTTTTCTCAGGTGAGACATCTGTGCTACTGATGTCTTCTTTCTCTTCCATCAGAAGTTCTTTTGACTTCTGCAAGATGCCTTCATTGAGATGTGCCACACAAGGAACACTCACATCTTTTTACAGGGCGGTGTATTTCTTTTCACTCACTTCCATGGGGTATAATGGGTTATATTAGAAGTTATTTTTACTCCAACTGCTGTTATCAGTAAGTCTCATTTTCTGAAGTTCAAGCTCTGTAACAATACAAAAGTCTTTTCTGTACTTCTTCCCACAAATCATCCTACATTGAGATATGAACCTTTCATTGTACAAGTAAGTTCCCTCCAAGACAAGGATCATGTTTTTTAATAAATATAATTGGAATTAGGTTTCCCAAAGGGAGAAAAAAAAAGAGAAAAAAGAGTGCATGTAATTTTCTTAGACACATGGGTCACTTCTTCAAGAGAACTATTAAAGAGCTTAAATCAGAAAATTTACACTGAAAATTTGCTGTGTTTCTGATATAATTTTACAGGGAGTGGAAAGGTGAGACAGATGCTATGCTTGTATTATTTTATTTAAATAGCTATAAGATTAAAGCTTTTTTTCCAAATTTTCCATTTCACCTAAAACCAATATTGTACTGTAGCTCATGCATGAGTGCTAGGTAAAACAAATATACCAGGCATGCAACTAGATGATAACTTCTTTTGAGGCACCACTTTGATCTTTATTTTTTTCTTATTTCTGTAATTTATAGTAGGCAGTTTAATGAAGATTCCTAAAGTACTGTGTGTTATTGCTATTGTATATTCTTTACAAGAATATATAGTTTCTCATTTTATCTGTTTCCTCTCAGTTTTGAGAACATTTTATATTTATGCAAATTGCTTTGCACTTCGATTCTTTACTTTGTCTAATATTAAGATTTTCACTCATCTCATACATGTTTGACCAAGTAATACAAAAACTTAAGTGGTGCAAGCACAGGAAAGGATCTCCTTAAAGCAGATTTATTTTTTTTTAAAAAACCATCTTTAGCAAATTCATTATCAGAGTATCAGTTTCTAGTGTTTTAAAAATACAGTTACCTCTCCTTGGGTTAGGTGCAGAGAAACTGCAGTGTGGCCCTGATGGAAGTAAAAATGGTGTGGAGATTAAAGGCACAGCCCTCAAAGGAACAAAGCCAAGAAATTATTTGGCCATTATTTCTGGGTTCATTATTCATTTTATCATCATTTTCGCTCTTTCTGTGATAGCACACTCACCAAGTGAATGATTTCTGCCAGGATGGACAGAGAAAGAGAAGTCTCAGAGACTGCTGAGCTCCTCCAAGCTCTGTGACAGTAGATGTCCAGGCAGAAGACCAATAAAACTTGGAAAAAAAGGGAAAAAAAAAAAAAAAAGGATCTGAAGTCAAACACTACTTGTTTTATCCTCTTTTTGTCATAAACTTTGTCAGATAATTCCTTCTCTCTGCATGAGAAGGTGTACGAAGCAAAACGATGGAAAGTCCCCAGGCTGGTGCAAAGGAGAGTCACTTTATTGCAAAAACCTGGCCTTTGTAAGCAGTGAGCCCATTATCAGTTCCATAGTTTTAAAACATAACAAACATAATCCAACCAACCACTATAAACCACGATGTGAACACGTAATGGCTATGTAACTTGTTTTTTCTACCTCCAGTTCAGCTGAGTCACTTTCCTATAGTTCTTTTCTGCTTAGCCAAAGCAGCAGGTCTGAGCTATGATTCTACAGGGGTAACAAGGCCCTTCTTTTATAAGGCTTTACCTATATGCAACAGGAAGGAACCATATTGATTTCTATTTTTTCATTGTCTTGTTATTAGTTATGTTCTTAATGAAAAAAATGAATTTTGTGTGATTAAAACAGTGTGATTTCCAAAAGATTGTGGAGAGTCACAAGCTGCAGTAACACTACCTTTTGCTGCACCTATCTGGTGAATAGTTAAGTGTCTGACTGCTGCTAGTCTGCAAACTTGGCCCTGGGAACATTCAAAATGTTACAGTGCTGAATAGTCCAAAAAGCAGAATTCTAGCTCTATACAGCACTGTTGGACTTCTGAAATCATTGATTTCTGAATCTAGCAAGGAAAAGAAATAAATATGCATGTGATCAGGCCTAGATGAATTATCTCACTTAGCTTTCCCAACCCCAGGACCAACCATGAAAAATTGTCTTCCCCTAATCATATTTGAAGAATAAATACCCTGTAAAATATACATAAGGAAAACAATATTTGTTTGCAATGGTATTCCAAGACAAAATGAGAAGTTGCATGGTTCAAAGAAACCCTTTGCTGAGCACTAACTACAGATGGGGTACAGTATGCCACTCCTTCCTTTAATAACCAGGAATTTCTGACAGTGACATTTTTCAGTGAAATCTGATTATAAAATACTTACTTAAAATTATTTCAGAGCAGATTTGTATGAAAAAGAAATTGAAAGTTTTTAAAATCTATTTTGAACTCAATATACTACAATAAGCTATAATTTAAAAAAATAGAACTTTGAAGAATGAAAACATCATCTCTTTCTAATCGTGTGAATTAGCCTGCATACTGTATGACTGTTTAAAGCATACCAGAGTTCAGGCAAAAATATCTCAAACCTTTTATCTTTGACCCTTGTGCTTCAGGACTGACCTGAACAGCTCAAGTTTTTTTCTTTGCTGGTCATGTCCTATATCTGCTATCTGATCTTCAACTGGAATTTCTCTGCTTTCACTAAATTAAATTTAGCAGTGATTTGGGTAAATTTCTATACCTACCTATAATATTAGATATTAGATATGGCATCAAGTGCATGAAGACCAACCTAACTTTCTCTATTCTACATGCTGGAAAATTCTTGTAAGATTAGTGCAGGTATATTGACCCATGAAGAAACTACAAATTAATTAAATATTTCCCACTTATACAAGATTTATTTTACAGAATCTTAGTCAAAATGTACAGTTAAGGTTTGAACACAGCCTAGTAACGGTAGAAAGACACTAGTCTAGAGGAGTTAATAAATAATAACACATCTTTCTTTGAAATAAATTATATTTTGGAACTTTGCCTGCATAAAAAGTTAGAATTTAACTTGAAAGAGAAATATGGCTCTGCAGTGCTGAATATCCAGTCTACTTGCATGCAATTTCATAGAATTATAAAACAATTTGGGTTGCAAGGGGCCTTAAAGATCATCTAATTTCAGCCCTTCTGCCTGGCACCTTCCGATAGACTGATTTGGTCAGAGCTCAATCCAACCCCGCCTTGAACATTTCCACGGATGGGGAATCCACAGCTTCTCTTGGCAACTTGTTCCAGTGTCCCATCACCCTCACAGTGAAGAATTTCTTCCTAATAGCTAATTTTCAGTTTGAAATTCTTCCCCCTTTTTCGTTTTTATTCACTGTAAAATTTATAAAAATATTATTACATACAGAAGAATTGCAAATAAAATACAGATGCTCAAATCATTTTCTTGATAAATTACTAGCAGATTAATTTTTTATTTTTAAAATAATGACTGATCAGTTTTAAACTGTCAGTGAGGAAGTTATCACCTGATGAACAGCTGTAATAATTTTAAAATCATCTTATTTTAAACTTCCATATCCCTTTACTTGCCTGCCTAGCCAACATATGCTTTTTGACATAATCAGTTCTCTGAAAATAGTTATGAAATATTTTATGCTACGGAAAGTTTCTACTCTGAAGTGCCAGTCTTTTGTCAAATTTACATGAGGAATATCCTTTCAGGGCTGATAAAACCTCTCTGTGAGGCTGCCCATCTCTGTGTGGTGTTTCCAATACAGAAGGCTATACTTAGACAAAGAACCAATACATCTTTTTCTTCCTTCCCTAACATTTTGACATTAGTCCTGGCTTATGCTGCTCAGCTGTCATCACATACTGCTTCAGAGACAATTTCCATTCAGCACCTTCAAATTGCATTTTTCAGAAATGTTACAGAATATTCTTATATGAAAGAAATTATTATAAAAGATAAAGAATTTCTAACATGGAGACAGACCACCTGAATCATGACCTAAAAATCAAGCATGACATAAACCCACCAATGGAGAACTGCTTTGTATTATGAGCTGGCATACAAAGCCAGGGGTTTATATTGCCTCTTTCCCTTCTTCTTTTAGTAAGAATTACAATACAGAAATTCCCATTTCAGTGTGACCAGAAAAGCTGGTTGAGATAAACAAGTGTTCAGACTCTTCACTGCATTTGGTGTTGTATGTATGTATGAGCATGACAACTGTTACTCTTGGGAGCATTATTCTCCTTTCTCAGAGAGCTTAGACTGTCCCCCACAGTATTGGCCAATTTCAACTCCAATTGAGCTTTAGACACAAAAATTTCCCCCCTTACAGCAGCAAAGAGCTGCATCTCTGTAGTCCTCCACTGTCAACAATACTCCTAAAACAGAGAAAAAAAATACAAAATGAAATTTTTGAAAGTCACAAAAGCTAGAAGAAATCGATTTTCTTTAAGTGTAAATAAACGTTATTGAGTGCAATGGATTACTCTCTCTATATACCCTTAAAAAATTCACCCCATCATACATTTTTCTATTTAATGTAGTGCCTTATGATTTTTATCTATGAAGTGATGAGCCATCTGTCTCAGATATTCTTTTCTATTAAACCTAATTTTAAATATGGGTGTGTCTTTAAAATGAAGCATATTACAGAATTTTATTCTGAAGCAACTGTGGTGTGCCTAGTGTGAGATTAGAGTTAGTGGGAGAAATAACTTATAATGCTAATTCAGCTGACGTTAGAAGGACAATTTCAGTGAAGAAGAATCCCTACAGAGGGCAGAAAATGACAGTGTGGCTCGATCTGTGCAACAGATACAAAGATGCTATGAGATTATAAAGCAGTAAGCTGCCTGAAGACTGGTGTCCTTTTGAATAACAAAGGGTAGAGTCACCCGAAGAGCTATGTCAAAAATCGTTCAGGGACAACCAGGCTTTGTTTCACTGACTTAAAAAAGGATTTGCATTTGCATCAGCAAACACTATTACTTAGCCTTCTAATTACAAAGCCTATTTTCAGTTTACACAATGGGATTACCGCTTGCTAGTGAAAGGTCAATTTCTGTCCTTTGGATGAGAGATTGGAACCTACTTGAAAAAGTTGGATGTATTTCATTGTTTCAATAGCATCATGATATCTAATATTTTATCAAGCAAATGACATATTAAAACTTCAAAACTCTTACTCATCCAGCAAAAGAAACACAATTTTTGTTATTTCTGTGCGTGACATCAAGGTCTCATAATTGTACTAGAGAAACAGGGCTGCTGTGCAACTGATCTCTCAGAAAGTTTTCTGAGTAGTTTATCTACTTATGACGGTTAACATAGTCTGCAGTGACTTCAGTACTGTTTGTTTGACTTTATACTGCAGAAGTGAATGAGTCATAAGGTGCCTCTGGTTCTGATTTTGGAAGCTAAGAGAAGTAAATTGCTTCCTTTCTCCTTTCCAAGAACTGTAAAAAAATTGTGCTCAAAAATACACATAACTAATATTTATTTTAGTGGGGTTTTTTCTGTTTGTTTTGAAGGCAGTTGATTAAAAAACTCTAGAGACAAGTGCAACTAAAATTGATGCCTCAGGTTTTAGCTTTTATATTTTTTAGATTTTGTACTGCTTTAGTGTGTAGTTCTGAGCTTTGTACTAGGGGATAGTAAGGTCTCTTCCCAGAGTAGGTAGACAAAACAATTCCTTCTCTAGCTGGGGACCAAGGACAAATGATCCAAATCTCAGGCCCAAGAGCATAAACAACAGTGGACTGAAAAGAGAAAAAAAAGAAGGATGGGACTTCATGGGCTAAAGCTATAATTGGACAATTAGCTCCAATGTGCTAATGGACTAGAACTTACAAAAGTGAGAGACCCCGTGACCAGTTGTCCATTTGTGTGACGATTTTGGGTTCATCTTGGGTGTAGCCCTGGCTGGGCTCTTGTACTGCCCAAAGTGTATCCATTGAAGCCTTCTAATAAATACGTACTTTATTCTTTAACTCCGTCTAGTCTCTGTTCTAGATCAGCCTTCGCAAGGCATCAAGATGTGAAAATTACATTGTATGGGCATATGGAATAATAAGTTGTGTTTAATTGGGAAATATGTGTTGTCTGAGACATTGAGCAAAATACTGTTTTATAAAGTGGGCTGGAGAAGAAAAAGTGCAAAAAACTCTTCATAAACTGTAGATTTTTGCAGTTACTAGAGGGTGCTTTACTGGCTTTATGTGGTTAGTAGTTAGGTGCTATAATGTACATGATCTTACACTGTCATTATCTCACAAAACCATACATTTATATTACTTACATATGTGTATAAGATGGAAATTTAGAAAAATATAGTCAGTAGTGTTCCTTATGTTGGATAAATATTTACTTATTTATATTGTGTTTTCATTTATTTATGTTGCTAAAATAAAATTCCACCCATACCTAACTAGAGTTTTCCAAATGTTCCTTGAAGACAGCATGTTTCAAATTTCTTCAACTCCGTCTAATGGGTATGAAAACTTTCTAGTCTTTGGTGGCTGTAGAATCCTCTTTGCCATGCAGAGAATCTTATGAGCCCATGAGAGTCAGAAACACATTGACATGAATCAGACTCTTGCAGAGCAGTGCCATAACCCAGCAACCTCTTGCATGACCTACAGGCAGAATAAAAATTTCTACTTTTGGAAAGACCTGAAGAGGTTTAGAAATCCATAGCATATACATATCATTTCCACCAGGAGGAAGCCACTTCTCCAAAAAGAAGGTAACGTTTGGGTAAACACTCAATTGGTATTTACTGGATGTGGATTTAATATGCTCTACCACCCTCTATAAAATCCTGCACCATGGATTTTTGTATTAACATGTACAGTAGTTGTTTGAGATTTGATTATTTTGATCATTTCATCAAGCATGTGTCTGAGTGTAGTAAATGTTTTTATAGGTCCTCATTTGGGAAAGAATAGATTTAAGCATTTCTTGAACATTTTAATATTAAGATGAGGTACCTGACTCTGTCTGTGAAAAGCAGTCGAAGACGAAAACCAAGCTGTAAGTACACAATGGTAATATTCAGAAACTTAGTGTTTAAAATGCATATTGAGTATTTGTTGATTAGATTCAGTTTATGCTTTTCCAGAGTTTGAACCTCAATCTTCCCAATCACAGAGAAGCTTCCTAAACACCAAAATAGATTATAAGTGGACTCGCAGGAGTCTAGATGTTCCCATTACTTCTTACACCTCTGTAAATAACAAAATACTAATTGGAGCAGGGCCTTTAATCTATGACTTTTACAGCACAAGGGAATGCTCTCTATGCTGAATTCTAGAATCAGTCTTTCTTTTATGTTTAGTAAAGATTGATCTGAAAATGAAAAAGAACAGGGGCATGAACAGGTATTTCACATCTATTATGTGAATGCCAGATATAGCTAAGTTTCTGGGTATTCTAGGATGCTTTTCACTCTGATTGTATGAGTATTTAAGAAGTTAGTTCAGAAAAAAAACCTTCCCAATTGGTATGTCAATGTAATTTTGTTTTTCACTTTGATAAAAAGGTCTCTTCTAAATAATACTTACAAGAAAATTATTAAAAAACTCCAGAATAAACAGATGAACTCTGTGTGGAAAGCTGAGCAGTATGACACAAAAGGCCCCTTTTTTTCTTCTAGATGGAAACTGTTATATCCTTAGGAACATTTTCTACAGAAAAATTGACCTCAGGTTTTCATGAACAGCTCCTTACACGATGACAGTCCTACCTGTTACAATTCATATCCTGAAAGGGAGAGTTTTCAGATTTATTTGCTTCAAACTCTTTTTTTTTTATTTTATCTTTTCAAACTTGGACCTTAATTTCTATAGAAAGTTCATAAAGCAAGTTCAGAAGCATTCAAAACTTGACTTGCAGGAACAGTCCAGAGGAAATGAAAAAACATGTCCTGAGATCTGTTGGGTTGTTACTCTTTAGCATTGGTATTACTGGCAGACAAACAATTTACTAAATCATGAGAAATCTAGATTACTACAGAGAGAATTGAAGACCTACAGCATAACTGTAGAAGACAGTATTTGAACAGTGTAAAATAATACAATCTGATTGTATTTGCACGGTGTTAAAAAAAAAAGAAGAAATTATTTCTACTGCCCTTTTAGCAGGAAGTTTTGCCTTTAGCCCATTCACTCTTGAAGAGATACCAATGGGTTGTTTCAGAGCAATTAATGATGCCTTCATATGTCCTATAAAAATTGGACAGCTTTCCATAAATACCTTCCATGTCATCCTGGCCCTCATTTTTTGTCTGGGATCAGTGTATTCTCTAGAACTCACTGATAAATACACCAAAATCTCAAGCAAATTAGCACTGATGCTTGGTTCTTCTGGAAGTCTGAGTTAGTCAATAGTGTTGTGCATGAGTCTTCTTTGGGATCTACTCATCTAATCAGAAATCTTTGAATCTTTGACCATCTTCTCTTTCTAGAATCACAGAATGATTTTGTTGAGAAGCACTTTCAAAGATCATCTAGTTTCAATGCTCCTGCCTCAGGGTTTTACTAGTA
The DNA here is from genome assembly GCA_013399945.1 of Ploceus nigricollis. NCBI lineage: Eukaryota > Metazoa > Chordata > Aves > Passeriformes > Ploceidae > Ploceus > Ploceus nigricollis. The sequence continues at coordinate 57,496 of VXBC01008656.1, read as the reverse complement.
GTGATTTGGTCTGGAGAAAGGAGATAGCAAAGAAGTAGCAAGAAGAACAGAGTGGGGTTTTGTAAAGCTCTACAGAAGTAAGCTCCCAATAAAGGTCATTGTTGGGCATTTGTGCTCTCAATCAACTCAGTAGCCATGTGGTGGATGTAAGCTCAGCTGTCTCAGTGTAACTGTTACAATAACCTGGTGCAGAAATCTTTGCAAAGAGATTTTTCAAAGAAAAGCTGGTGGAAAATCTTACTACAAATATAGCAATGTGTACAAGCAAGAGACCTTTATTTTCTTCTGCAATGTCTATATGGAAAAATTTGTGTTGTCTTCCAAACAGACAGAGGTTTCTGTTTTGGGACCATTGAACATTTACACAGCCCATAGGTAAATTTCAGAATTGTCACCATTGCCCTGTGTATTCAGATTTTAAAATTTTGCAAACTCCCTTAGAAAAAGGTTTTCATTCAAAGGTCAAGCAATGTTTTAAATTACTAAACACAAGAGAGCTGGTGTTATTTTTTTAGTCTGAACCATGTATTTTTAGAGGTTAAAGTAATAGCAGCAGCTGATATTTATTTTTTGCTGTGTTAGTGAGTGCTCATCAATAACCTAATGGCCATATCTGATTCTACAAAAAAAGCAGGTGTTTTTGCCAAGTACCATACAGTATATTTGCTGGTATCGAATTTTGATACTTTTTAGAATTATTTGCTCACCTGTATTCATGGTCTGGGTGCAATCTTGTCCATATAATTCTTTATTAACTCTAGGGATACTGTGTATTTTGTTCCTGTTTCTGTTGTTGCCAGTTATACTAAAGCTACAAATGTAACCAGACAGATTTTAATCTTTATTGCAGCTATCATCAATATACTGTGATTCTTTTAACTTCTCTGCTTTCACTATATCAGATTTTCTCATTCTCTTCAAGTATTCAATATTCCCTTCTGCTCTACTCTGTTGGCAGGAATAAAGTGATTGTGAACTGCAGACGGGAGAGAAACAACCGAGCCACTTTCATTTTCTTCTTAAGTCTATGTATCTTCCATAACCCAAAATTTGACAGTTTCTCTCCTGTACTTATTTATTCTCTTTCTTTTCTTGGTTCCAATGCTGTTTGGTGTCAGTCATTTATGGGGAATGTGAGAGGATAAAAAAAATGAAAGTTATATCGAAGTTTAAAATCCTGCAGAGATTTGCCTTCGTATATGGTTCCACTGGCTAATAATGAGCATAAACATAAGAAACTCTCCCATTTTAAAAAGTTGTATTTTCAAGTCTCTGAGCTTAGGCAGGGTGAACAAGAATTTTCAGTTTCAGAGGGCCTTCTCTCTTCTTCCTTTGAAGAAATAATGGAGATTGAAACAGTTGGATAAATGCAAATCATGTTAAACAGCACAAGAAATGAATGAACCTCTTTGATTCTGCTGCCCACAGGATCAGACCACAAAATTTATTCCCACTAACTTTCTGCATCCCAGAGTTCCCTGACAGAAGACAAAGAATGGAGGATGAAGAAATCCGGCATCAGTTGTTCTTAAACGACACTTGAAAGAAACAAACCCTCCCTGCTGCCACCTACCAAGGCTTTCAGAAATTCAATTTGCATTCTATGTTGACAGCTAAAAAGCACAGGCATAGAAATATCTGACCCACACAGATCCCATAGAGCAGCAAGGATAAGAGCTTTTGCTTTCGTTGAGAGAGCCTCTCAAAGGTGTTAAATTGTAAGAAAGGAAGCAAAAAGGTTCAGGCTTGGGAAAAATGAGAGAGCCAGTTGCATAATTTAAAATTTCTCTGCTTAAGTTCCCTCCCTCTAGGGGAAATTACAAATGTAATTGTAATGTAAATTTGTAAATTTACAAAATGTAAACAAATGAATAATAAAATATCAATTTTTTTTTTTTGTCCTCATGGATGGCCTTGGGGAGATAATCCTTAGGACCTAGTTTTATCCGTTTATACACAAGGGATGTAAAATTAATTAAAAAGACACGAGGAAAAAAATATATTTGAATCCTTCCAGATGTGCCTTTATGGTATTTTCCTCTAGGACAGGAGGGCCAGCAGCTCAAATAGAGTTTAAGAATCAAATATTAAAACAGTAACTGTCAAAAATGCAAACCTTTTTCACACAAGAATAAAAATTTTAAAGTATGTCTAGGAACTGTATGTCTGATGCAACGGTATGTCTGTATGTCTGATGCAAGCCAATTTAGTAATTTAAAACATTGCTTGACCTTTGAATGAAAACCTTTTTCTAAGGGAGTTTGCAAAATTTTAAAATCTGAATACACAGGGCAATGGTGACAATTCTGAAATTTACCTATGGGCTGTGTAAATGTTCAATGGTCCCAAAACAGAAACCTCTGTCTGCTTAGCAGACAACACAAATTGTAAATTACACACATGTAAGAAGCACATACTAGAAATATAGGTTTCTTATATTGCTAAAATTAGGAGACCAAAGTGTCAGAATTATGCCATAGGTGACCCATGTGTACACTGTGGTAGAGGCTCTATCGTCGTAGATCTGTGGACTCCAGTCTGAAAACAAATAAAAGAGAGTAACATGAAGGTGACTTTCTTGAGTAATTAGGTCCGCAAATTCGACCTGCTTCGGAGGTAAATAGAGATTGTCACTAAGCTAAGAAAGATTTTATGTTATTGCACAGCTGAATTTCCCCTATGCTTCATTAGAAGTTATTGTAACTTTTTCCCCTCAAGCTACTTTGCATCAAAACTGGGCAGAAATACTTAGGCTCTAGAAATCATGTGCCTGGAAATGTGTCCCAGAATATGCCCTCCCTACTTGTGACTGATAGGTCTTGTCTGACTCTGTGATACACTAGCTGATACCTCCCAGAATAACAGTTCTCTAGACTTAATTATTTCAAAGTAAGAGAAATTCCAGGTAGGCAAAGATTTTTCTCTATGATGATTGACATTCATTGTCGTTTAGGTATGCAAAACCATAGAGAGGAACATAAAACCCTCAGAATGCAAATTCCCTTGAAATGACAAGGCTTACTGATTCACTATCTTTTCTTTATGGAGAGGATTTTGAAATGAAAGCTATAACCTCAGGCTTCAAAATAGACACACTAACTGTGTTTACAGTAAAGTTCCATATACCAAATAAATGATTTGGAATAAATCTTTCTGTTCAGTGTTATTCATACTTAAAAATTTACTTACATGACAGCAGTAGATTAGGTTGTAGTGGAAAGAACTATTATAAATTCTCTTTGAAAAATATCTACATTTTAGTCAACCTTGATTGATTTCAAAATTATTTTTATTTAAAAATTCCAGCTATATTCCATGTCTATATATTTGAAACTACTTTTGAAATGGAAATCAGCTATAAATCCAAAACAATTAAAGACAAAAGTCTTTTCTTACTCTTGCCCATGTGTACTCCTGTAAGTCCTTGACCAAATAATGCTACTTTGAAATGTAATTCTGATTGCTTTAGAAAAGTCCTCTGTGCTGACTTTTAAAATCAACTGTGCTGTTTTTTCTGCTGTATTTTGCATTTTCATTGCTTATTCACTTGATGTACATATAGAGGCCAAGTGGGTATGTCATGCTATTTCAGTGCTGGTCCAACTGCAGTAAAATTGCATCTGCTACAGTGCCAATGCGTACAGATTATTTGTTTTTCACACAGCTTTTTCTAATGCATTTATAGATTTTATTAGAATTTTGCATGAAAAATTATACTATTTTTGTTTGCCAGGTTAATTTTATGTTTAGACCTTTTGTTGCTGTCAGTAATAAGAAAACATGCTTTTGTTCCAATTTCATAAGTATCTTATCATTTATTTCTTCTTTTTAATTCCTAATTGCAATTCTTCAGGATGACTTTATTGAACCACAAGGCAAAGAACTCATGGTAATTTCTTTGGAGCTGTAACAAGTCATTGACTAGTCTAAAAAGAGGCTGCTCTAAAAAGAGTGGTTGCCCACTGCTGGATCAAATGATGTTACAGGGCATTTCCTTGGGCTGTATTATGATATTGTCATATCATTTCGAATGAGGCTCTTTATTGGAGAATGCAGACCTCCATTCTCCTTCAAACACCCTGAAGAATAAAACTGTGAGGTTTCTCTTTAATGCTGAGATCTTTTACTTGTATGTATAATATGTAAAGCAGTTATAATCTGCCTAATTTTTACATGTGACATGTAATATTTTCACTCTTGTATGTTAAACATTATTCTTAGTCACTGTAAATTTATGTAACACCTTGTCCAGTTTGCTCAAATATGCTAAGCTTTTTATAATATGTATATATAAGAACAATAATTACAAATTACCAAAAATATATGGCACCTTTATGTTATTGACATTTTTGACACCTTTAAAATAGATCCTTCAATTTTCTAAAAGTTATTGAAAAGGCAACAATATTCCAAATAGCCTCACATCCCTAAAACCTGTTGCTGAACTTGAAAATTAAAGGTTTAATTTCGAAACTTTAGGAAACCATCAGCTAGCTAATTATTAAACTGTACTTATCACTTTTTCTGTGTGACAAAACAGTTGTGTTGGGAAATTATATTAGTGCTCCTATTACTATCTTGAAATAATTCACTCTCTGTTGGAGATCACCTGTACAGCCTCTCTTTTTCTCATTGTAAAGGACTGTATGACAGCTCAAGTCTGTGTCCTTCAAGGAGGTGCTAGTCTGTCTCAGTGGCTGCATCCTTTTGATGGCTTTCCTTTGAATTTGCAAACACTTCTCTGAGGGTGCCAGGGTCACCACCAGAACAGGCTTGCAGTTGGAGAGCAGGCACCAGACCCTGTGGTAAAACCAACCGGTATGAATAAAGAAGAATTAAGGATCACATCAAGAGACTGTGGGGTCCTCATAGCGTGCAGATGTGCCTGTGTTACGGATTTACCCTGTGAGAATACAAATGCCTGTACAGTGCACTCTATTTCATTGCAAATCCTGGAGGAATTTTTGATGTTTTGAAGGGTTTATGTCTTTCATCTCTATTGGTACATCTCAGACAAGAAAACGAGACACGTTTTGGCATGTACATTTGCATGGCACTGCTGCATCTGTGTAGGAGGACAGTCGAACAACATCCATCATAACAGGATGGGGATTTTTTAATTTTTATTTTCTTTATTATTTTTAAAAACAGTTCAGAAGTGACATAAAATACTATGTCCTTAACAATTTGTAGATCTAGGTGCCACTTTAAACATTAAAAAATATTTAAGAAATGTTTTGCAAGACTATTTGCCCAGAGCACTCTATGTGTGTAAGAGTTGTTTAATTGCTAGCAATAGTTGTTTACACTGACAGTACATCCAGTGATTAATTCACAGGATTCCTAAGGGAAGACTGAGCCACAAAAAGGTCTCAAAGATGCAAGCCAGGGTAAAGAGTGCACTGTAAAATATTTAGCAAACATTAAAGCAAACCACAAAGAACTACAGGAGGAGCCAAGGGTAGGGAAGAATATATTATCTGCCTCAAAAAAAAAAGCTTTTAACCTGGAGATAGATTTTTTAAAGGGGATTAAAGACTATGTTTCTAATGGACACATAAACACACCAAATTGGGATAATATGTAAGGATGTGTATCACAGGGAACAGAAAAACTTATATTACATTGTTTCCTTTGCTAAGGAAACAATGATTGATTTGATTTTGATTGATTGCTTAATTGATTATTAAGATTTTGGCTGCTTGATGATGGTATTAATAAATCAGTCATGTTATTTTATATTTACATTTTATATTAAAATAGTCAGTTAAAAATTTCTTCTTTGCTGTGGATTGATCTATTATTTTTTTCTCCTAACATTGATATGCATATCATTGTAGGAAGGAAGAGATATAAATAAGGATTTCTCTCCATCTAATTGCTTTAATTGATTTGTGCTGAAATAGTTGACCTTTAGTACTAGGTTCTCCCTTCACATTCAGAATTGACAGCTCACTCTGATGATCATCAGCCATGGGGAAAATAAGTTAAGATTTCAATTAAAAGCCTCCAGCGTAGGCTAATCTATGGATCTCACATTAATAATGCTTCGTGCTTCCCTGCTAGAGAATATGTGTCATGTTTGGGCTGAAAAATATCATATGGAAAGCACCTGAAGAAGTACTGCAGTGAAGTATATCTTAAAATTGACAAACCAAACCGACACAGGAATCTCAGGGCACATGTTCACGCATGTCAACAAATTACACCTAGTCAATAGCACCCCTCTTTCAGGTCAAAGATCACAAGGTATTTAAAATAAGCTAATTCTTACGTTGTATTTCTTGGGTGGCATGAGAGTAATGATGCTCTCAGCTATCTTCACTGTTTGCTTTAAGTCTTATTTTTCAGGAAAAATGGGCCTAAAACTCCTTTTTATTAGACAAACAGGCAGAAACAATCCACATGGTGGTAAAGTGTCAGACACACCTGTGGTCTTTAAGAGTGCAAAAACTAGAAGTAATAAATGTTGAACTAGATGGAATACGCTAAATAATAGGGGTCTGTTGCTATTCTTTGGAGTAATTTTTTTCTTCAATAATATCATTAGAAGAGTCTTCAAAATGTTTTATATTTTTTACTTCTAAAAAGCACTTTTCATTGGATGATTCCAGTGAATTTCAAAAAAAGGTGCAAAGCACTCACTGAACATAACAACTGTGTTTGAAGCCTATGCTATGGCAGAAACACACCCTAGCTCATTTTATTCACTATATTACATTAGCATGCTTTAAACGAGACAACATTAAGTGTTTCAATAGAAAAAATATGACAATAAACTCAAAGCACTTTTCTCAGTTCAAAACCACTTTACTCTGGACAAATGCTGTTCCATAATTGGAATATATTATTACTTTTATTATTTGTACCACTGCAGTCAGAAGCATTCTCTAGCAGAAGGTGTTCAGTATTAAAGTACATTTTGTTTGCTCTGGTGTATGTCATATGTTGGATGCAAAGTGGGAATAATTGGGCATATATTGAGTAATCTATTTGCTGAATTATGAGTATGAAGTGGAAGTAAGATGAAAACTAGATTGTTTTTTGAGTAGGAAAGGAAGTAATGACTAACTCTACAAAAGCATCTTTATATTATTCAAAACAATTCCTCATAAAAATTCATGACATTTAAATTAGCTCTAACAGTATAATATTCCAACGATGTTGATTCAACTGCTAATAGCCGCTGGAAATATTCTTTATTATCTCTGAGTCAATGTTTTAAGTCTTCAAATCACTTCCTCTTTGCTATTTTAAAGGAAAATAAAATATATCCCTAATTCTTTTTTCCCATGTCTGTCTACAATATTTTATTCTTAAATTTGATGCCTTGTATAACCAGATTTCTAAGAAAAGGACAAATTGTATAAAGTGAGAGTCGATTGCAGATTTTCCAGTTAAATTATCATGCATCTTCCTTGAATAGTGGGCTACTGAAAAGCTCAACAGAACAATTTTTGGATTGAAGGTTTATTTATTTTTGCCAAATATCTTGCAAAAAATATTTTTTTTCCCCAAAGAAAGACCCCCTTGCATATATAACTTTTCTCCCTTTCTCATACTATCATATCTGTGGTGAAAAGGGCTGATGAAGATCAACAACATATTTTCCTTGAGAACTTCCAGCTTCTAAGTCATCCCCCAAACTTCTTCTTTGGAAAACAAATTTCTTGATTCTTCACTCTTTTGCAGAAGAACCAAATATTTTGAGCAGAAAAGACACAAATGAAGCTTGACTGATTTATAATGAGAGAACTAGAGAAAAGGAGGCTCTGGGTGTACCTTATCACTGTCTACAACTACCTGAAAGGAGGTTGTAGAAAAATCAGGGTTGGCCACTTCTCCCAGGCAACTGGGAGACAGGACAAGAGGACATAACGACAAGCTGCATCACAGAATGTTCAGACTGGACATCACAAAGAATTTCTTTGCTGGAAAAGTGGTTAAGCATTGGCATGGTTTGCCCAGGGAGGTGGTGGAATCACTGTCTCTGGAGATGTTCAAGAAATTACTAGATACAGGACTTAGTGCAATGGTCTAATTGTTCTGTGATAGGTCAAATATTGGACTCGGTGGTCTTGGAGGTCTTTTCCAACATTTAGGAGTCTATAATTCTATGACTAAGACAACTGAGATCTGAAAAATTGAAATGTTGACATCTTAGCTATTTATCTTACTTTCCTTTCCATTATGTGGCAAGAAGTAGACATTTACTCAGACTGCCTATCATATCACATTCCATTTTCCTCTTCCTTTCTATTGCCTGTAAAGTGAGCCCAGCCTCACTACCTTACATGCTGACATCCAGAATCCAAATATTTAAAATGAGGTCTCCAGTGAAAATTTCCATCTCATGGTTTGTTTGATTTTGATGATTTTGACAATGCAATGTCGATAGACAATGTTGACATTCAATTGCTTTGAATGGTAAGTGGGATAGAGTAGCAACTTTAGAATAAAATCTCTCTCAGATTAACTAAACCACCACAGTGGGAAATACACAGAGGAGGATCAGATGAACTAACCAGTTCTTGAAAAATCTACTGGTTTCCACTTAGTTCTGAGGGGTTTTTTGTGTGTGTTTGGTTTGTTGGCTTTTGGTTGAAATTTTTTTGTGTATGTTTTTGTTTGGTTTTGGTGATTTGCTGGGTCTGGTTTGGGTTCTTTATTGTTACAGTTATTACAATTTCATCAGGCAAATATTATTTATCCACATTTTGCTGTGTTTTAGTAGTGACTCTAGTTCTCATACGAGATGAGTTGGATGGACACCTTATCAACAACAGATTTCTGCTGTTCTTGCATCTCTCTCCCAGGTTATTGCTAAGCTACATGTCATTAAGTAGTCTAAGAGGAAACCAATGTGCATGCACAGACCAGGGCAGAAGAAAGTATATTTCTGTTTAAAAACTTGAGGAGCAACACTGATTCAATCCACTTTACAGAATGAATGCAGATATTTCCATAAGCTTAGAAGACTGAAAACTTCTACTGAAACAATGTAATTAAAAGTTACAAGGAAAAAAATGGGTTATCATTCTTAGTGACATTTCATTAAACATGCTAGCTCGCAAAAATACACAAATGAAGGTCACATTTGCAAGTATTATAAGACAGTCTACATTTTAATTAGATAGTTGAGAAATGTCAATGAGTTAGTAACTGACCAGGAGTCACTTATAGAAAAAAAGGAATAAAGGTAAACAAAACATCACACCAAAAGTCAGAATCCTTTACTCTCTATAAAGTGAAAACATTACAAAGACAGTTTTCAAAGAAATTTTGGGGTTGATTCAACAAATTTGCCTTGTCACTTTTCTCTGTTTAAAGAAAGAATGCATTTTGGTCAAATTACTGTGTGCCATTGTTTGAGCTTTATTGAGCTATGCTGTACCTTTTAAAACAAACTATAAAATATAACAGGGTAGTATTTGTAGTTTATATTTGTACTTATGGACTGTACCCAAGGAACTTGTGTCAATATTTGCTGTCTTGTGATCCCCTTTCCCTCAGAGTCAGCTTTCCTCTCCCACAACCACACACATGAAATAAAGTTAAATTTAACATGACATAGATATTACAAATTAAAGGAATAAAATTCTTTCACATTATCTTGGAATTCATATTTTTGTTTTTTCCTAAGAGAAAAAAAAAACCCTCAGTAATCAGTGGAAGTCAGTGTCTCTATTACCTAGTGCACTGCTGTTTTTCTTGTTGTCTTAAGTCTGACCAATCTGACAGAAGAGCAGCCTGTGCTGGAAATAATAACAGATGCGTGAATAATTTATTGAATTGATACAGATTCATTAAAAAATTACCAAAACTATATCAGTTTGCTGTTGGAAATCCATTAAGAAAATGTGCTCTGGAAATTAAAAAGAAATAGTCTATCTTAAAAGTGTCATACCACTGTTAAAATTACTATAAATCTGATAGTTCCAGTTCAAAGAAATATGAAGGCTAACGCAAATCACTGATTTTATTGTGGCTGGTTTCTAGTGGCTTGATATTCTTACAATTTGGGCTTATATCTTCCTTATCTGTGTCTTCTTGCAGCTGAAGGAATCTTTGGATGTTTCATCCCAAATATTTAACTTATTTCTCAGAATGAGACTAGGGAAAACATAATTTCATAGTGAAGCTCAAGTACAGCAGCATTTTGAGAAATACCCATAGTAGTTTTGATGAAATTTCTCAAGGATTTTTAAGGTAGACTGGTAAAGTAAAAAAGCACATTAGAGAGTAATATCAATTCTCCAGCAGTTTAACTATTATGTACTTAAATAATGGAATACATAAATTTATTCTCCCAAATCTCAGAAGTCTAATCCAAACCAAATTAAAGGAATAATTTTACTGTAAATAGTACTCCAATAAAAATATATTCTAATTAAGGCACTGTAACTAGGCAATTCAGAAGTCTAAATCTCTGAAGGTGAATGCTCAAATTAGGAAGTAGTTTTTGTTCTCAGGTAAGTGTGTTTTCTGCTGTAGCTGTCAGTAATGATCACAGGCTACAGACTTTCAGTAAACAAAACAAGAAATATTTCTTTATGTATAATTTATTAACCATTTCCAGTTATGTTTTACAAGAGAAACTTTACTCAGATACAGCATTCCTGTGAGCATGACAGGGCAACTGGAGTCAGGGTGAAATTTCACATTGATCGCTAATCCCAGCCAAACAAAGCAATTATACCATAGAAGGTCAGAAAACGGATTACTGTCATGGGTTGGCGCTGGCGCAATGCCCGTGCACCCACGAATATATATTCTTCCCAAATGGCTCCTGTGAGATGTGATCAGGAACAGAGCAGAGCAGGCCCAAAACTTAGGGATAGAAAGAAAAAGACTTTATTAACCTACAAAAGCATAGAAAGCACACACAGAAAACAGAATGGAAACCTTCCAAAAAACATTTTTCCTCCTCCCCCAGTTTCCACCCTTTCACAATGAGCCAGCACCTCGGGTTCCCAATCAAGTCATCATCACTCAAAGAATCAATTCTCAACTCATCAAGGGAGAGAGGAGTCTCTCTTGCACCATAGACCCCCA
>VXBC01008656.1:21127-43124 GCA_013399945.1 Ploceus nigricollis | reverse complement strand
GAAGGAAGGAAGGAAGGAAGGAAGGAAGGAAGGAAGGAAGGAAGGAAGGAAGGAAGGAAGGCGAGGGAGGTGGGGAGGGAAAGATTAGAGGATGCATAAGCATATTTTAAGTATATTCCTCATTTACATCTAAGGATGTAAAAGAGGAAAGAATTGTGATTAATAACTTCCAGTTCAATGAAATTCACACAATATCATGAGTGTGATAACAGGTTACTTTTTGTCTCAGCAAAGTCTTATTTTTTTCCCCAGAAAATGTCTTGCATGTATTGAAAATTAATGGTGTATGCATGTGGTTTGTGTAGAAAAATGGCTTATATGCAAGCATAAATATGTTCCCTGAATAAAGTTTGATCTAGAAATGAAACAATTTGATCCTGTCAGCAGATAAATTCTGTTTGATACCATTTCTGGGATAGGGGTATATTTCTACATTTGTCCTTCCACTGTAATACTCTTTTAAGCAGTGGCTAGAGTGAACTCAGTTTTTCCCCATTCACCAGACACTGATAACTCCTCCCTGACTACCTTTTAAGAGCAGGTTAAAATTAATGTCCATTATTAGAACTATAGTATATTATCCTGATCTTTTACAGCATGAATGTCTAAAGACTGAAGGAGAAAGCAAAAAGATACAGACTATTTGAATAATATAGTGCAAGCTAGAACTAGAAATCCTGGACATCTCCAGAAAGCACGGTGAGATCATACTTCAGGGATGATCACTGTACCATAGATATGATCTATGATTTAGGTCAGCAATCATGACTCTCCTCAAAACACTGGGGCCACATTGCAGCTCAGCAGTTGAGATTCATCAGTTTTTCAGGAGCAAGTGAAAAACCACTGACTGTAGACAAAATTGTAAAAGGGCCATACCTCATAAGGCCTAATGAATAGTGTATTTGACCAAGAAGAGAGGAGCACCATTCTTCTAAAGACTACACAAAATAGCCCTAGGAGACTTATTTCGCTTACAGATCTTGGTATATCCAGCTGTGTAGACACTTGTAGAAATAGGTAAATCTGAGTCACTTGATAATGTTTTAAAAGCCCTTGATTAACTGAAGTGCCTGCATAGCAGAAGCATAGGTATGAGACAGTATTTAGAAAAGATCAGCACGTGACAAAGTAGGATAATCTGCATAATCTAAGAGGACGTGAACACATCTGTCATGGCAGCTGAATGTAACTTTTTTTCTAAACCTCTCTCATTTCTGTTAATAACTTGATACCTGAATAAATATCTTTGATATTTAGAAACTGAGAATAAGTGACGATTTAAATTATCTGTCATTACACTTACTTGTATTTCTAAATATCTTGAAATTGATTTAGCCTAAAGGTATTTTTTTTGGTTCATTTTTTTTTCCCATTTTTACAGGTCTTGAAGTAAGGATATTCTAGTTATCATCCTATAACTGCTATGTGATGATAGAGTTAAGTGGTCATGTTTACTAGCTAAGGCTTCTTAAATGAGGAAATGTTACAGCATCCTGTGGTAATGAGACACCACAGCTTCAAGTAAGAGGACATTTTTAGGAGGAGAGAAAACATGGTTTATATTATTATAATGTATAATTTTCATAATTTAAATGTCTAATATATGGCATAAATTCAGGAGTGAAGTTTGCCATAAAAAACACCCAAGAATACTTTTAATAGCTGCTGAATTATACCAGTTCTCAAGTGGCTTCTCAAATGATTTCCCAGCAGACGTGTTCAAACACCTGACATGGCTTGTAATAAAGGTCCTTTTATACTGACTTGATGCTATTTCATTTGCACTTTCAATTCAACATGTGTTTCCTGATATCTTAAATTAAAAGAACTATGCTCTAGCTCACTGCTGACTTTAAACTATCTGGAATTATTTAGTGTAAACATGCAGCTGAGGCAACGCTCTTCTTCTCTTCAAACTATGTATCAATGTGTAAAGTCATGACTAAAAATGTGAATAGAAAGTATGAATTATTCATTAAATACTCTTGAAGAATCATAAAACTGCAAACTCTTATATTTTCTTGCTGTTCCAAAAACTTTTGGAATTTCTGCAGTAAAGATAATTGAACTTAGCCTTGAATAAGGACTCTCATTGTCCTTTCATCTTTGGTTTGACACATTTTGCAAGAATATGAAGAACAGAGTCTGTCATAACTGAAAGTGTTTGAATCAATGAAACCCAAGATATGCAAGATCAGAATCTAATTTTTGTAAAATGAGAATTCCTGTTTTCCCACCATCTGCTAGATTCAGCACTTACCAGTCTGAATTATAGACACAAACTCCTAATTTTTTTTCTGTTGCTAAAAATATTTGACAACATTGATTCATATGGCATGCAGTTTAGATATTATCAGCTAAAATTAGAATAGATTTACTTGTTTCAGAACGGAGAAAGCATTTTCAAGAAACAGTAAAATCTTCTATCATCTTGCTTAATAAGCAAATAAACCTATTTCAGAAAAGGTAAATCTGAAAATATGAGAAAATAATTTAATCTTCTTTGCAGTATAAACTTAATAATGCATGTAGTGTACAATGTTCAACCATGCAGCACACTAGAATCAAAATATATACCTTGAGGCCCATGTATCAGCCTCAGTTTACCTCAAAAGGAGTCTCAAAGTTTCTCAGCTTTTAAGTTGACCGAAACACGGTTTAAAAATTATAATGTTTTTTTAGAAATGCATATGTTGCAAATATACATGTGTGTATATGTGTGTATATATATATATATGTAGATATATATGTCTCTGCTTTTATATATGCAAAATAATTATTGTAAATTTCAGCCACCTTTGTTAATTTTAAAATATGTTACACAGAGATTTAATCACTGGAACATATTTTGCCTTGATGAATTTGTGGGCTTCTTTTTTATTATATTGAAATTTTGAAATATGTAATATTTTGACATATGACAGTGATATTAAAATGAATAGTAATTTTTTATTTCTTAGGTGTAAAGGTGAAAGATTATATCATAGGACCTACTTGTAAAATAAATATTACCACTGAAGTTAATATATTTTTTCAGTTTCTAAACAAAAAACCAAAATAGCTTCTAACTTTTATCTGGGGAAAGCAATAGGTTTCCATTCGAATCCATGTGAATATACTTCTAGAATATTTCTGCTTATACTGAAGAGATTAAACTGTCTGGTTCCGTGATAGCAAAGGTAATCAGATGGTCCTTTAGAGTCGTCACCTGAAGTTCATACAACAAGCATAAGCTGTAAACCAAGAAAGGAAGAGAGAAATTCGAATACAAGGTTGATAGTGAGTAGCATCCACCTATACCAAAAAGAATCTTTCAATTTGTAGGACCAATTTTAAATGAAACGGCTTAGGTTAATTTTAATTACTTCTTATATGCAGATTTCAGCAACATGTATAGCCTTATCAACAACAATTTCCGCAATCTTATTAATCTTTCCTGAACACATTAATACCTAGGTCATTGGAATGTCGTTTGGTTAAGTAGGTACTTTTCTGGATAGGCCCTGTATGCAGAGTACAATCATCTGTATTTTAGGATGGAAGGTCTGTTAGTGATCCCTCATTTTAAGCTGCTTAGAAGTTCTATCATTTTACATTCCTTGTGTAGCTTTTCTTTAGAAAATTCTTCCATCTCTACAGTCATTCAAGAAATCTTTGAAACATGGGGGTGGAAAATAGAGCAATAGGAAAACATTCTTCCTGGTCCTGTAAAAAGTGATTCTAAAGGGATATGAGCAGAAGAAGGGGAGAAGACCTGAAGGAATATTTCCTTCCCCATATACAAAGGCTGCCTGAGCGTATCCCCTCACATAACGTGTCTGCTGTTTCTTCCTTCTCACCAGTAGCTCAGACTGAGAAGATGGCTCCATGACTGATTAGGCCAGTCATGTATCTTGGAGGGTATTTATTTAAGAAAACATTTCTAATAACCTCATTTCTTTTCCTCTTTGGAAGTACAATGCTTGGAATTATCCGACTAAAAGTAATAGTGCCAGTGCAGCTCCAATGCAGGAGTTTGAAGGGGGTCATATTTCTTTCCTACCCACCTCTATGTTCCCAAGGCTCCAGGAATTAATTCATTTTCTCAGTGTATTAATTGACCTGGATTTTTATCAACAATGGTGGCAAGAAAGAAACTGTTGAGGAATTACACTATTTCAGTTGCTACAGGATTTAAAGTACAGAAAACTTTATTGTCATCTGCAGTTTGTTGTTATGATACCTGCATTGCTCAGCAAGAAGAAGTAAAGAACATCTGATTTTTTTTCCTTCATCAGTAACTGAGGGAGAGAAAGAAAGTATGAAAGAATATCTGTAGATAAGAGAGAGAGAAACCACACTTTGGCTACTGAGTTGCAGGATACTGATTCCAGTTCAAGTTCCCATGAGGATTTAAATACTTGGTACTAGGGAGTCACATGTTCCAGAAATTTTATGTGCAGAAGTGCTGTAAGAAAAACACTGGAGGTCAAAGAAAATCAAAGCACCGCTCTGAAGAATATTCAAGAATTTAAAAGAGGGATTTTTCTTGTATTTTGAATGTTTTCTCTATCCTTGCCTTTCTTAAAAGTTGTAAGGAGACCACAAACTAGCTGTTGCACTGCTGGTTGCAGTGCACACCTGTATTCCCAAGACTCTGTGGTAAATCACTGTTCTTAAATAAGATAGCACTTAGAGCAACTAGTTTTCTGTATCTTGTTTAGTAAAAGCCTCTATGAGGAACGGAAATGTTTCCCTTGAGAAATTATAATAGTAAATTGAAATATATGCATGCTAGTACATATGTTGAATATTCATTTAATTTTGTGTTCTTGATAAGTTAGAAAGGAAAAAATAAGGTGTGGAGCTCAAATCCTGCCATGCACACTCAAGAAGGACTATCCTGTTAAAGAGCATGGGTCACAGTTTTCTGTGACCTATAGGTTATCTATAGGTCACAGTTATCTGTGACATATAGGTGCAAAAAAAACATGGGTGCAAAAAAACCTGATGCCTTTGGATCCCTGAAGGCATCAGAAAACGTACATGAGCTTATATATCGATACGTACATAGATATATACATAAACACAATAAAAAAAATGAGGGCAATAAGGATCAGGCCAGGGATATTTCCCCAAAAAGAGCACACAAAGCAGAAGAGCCAGCCAATGGTTCATGAATCACAAAGTTTTATTTCAAGGTCACACAGAGAGGTTGGGTTGCTCCCCTCTCTGTGGCTTGAGGGGAGTCTCCAGCTGTCTGTGGGACCATGGTGTGTTGCTGACTGGGGCCAGAGGTGTTTGCTTGTCCTAAGGTCAATGGCTGAATCAAAAGCTGCAGAAATCTCTGTCTGAGTGGCTTAGGGAGAGGACAAGACTGTACCATGGTCTGGTCTTGCACGTAGCCTTGCATCTTTTTCTTTTCTTTCCAGCAGTCCTAGACTGTGATATTATATTTTATCTCCAGAGTCCCTCCTAGGGAGAAGATAAAATCATTAATCTTCATTAATATACACCCTATCCATATGCCTACTAATCTGCATGAAATAACACTTAAATCTAAAGCCATGCTTTAGATTTGTTATCCTTAATTAATTTTTGGTTTTGCTAAACTCTAGCTCAGTGTCAGTTCTGTTTATTTACACCTACATTCATGTTTGTGCAATGCAAGAAGCGGGTGACCAAATTATAAAAAATCCACACACTGCGTTTGTACCAACATTTTCCTTTCTTTAAATGAGTTTTGCTGGCTGAATCCATTTCCGCTGTGGCATTTTAAGATGTACTTCTCAAAATTTATTACTGGAGTTATTTTATCTTCAGTAATATCAGTACATATCAGAAGTCACTTATTATGATTGATTTGTTTGTGGATTGTTTTTTGGTTCTTTTTTTTTTTTAATAATGCAGATATTTGTTCCAGAACACACATTTCTGCCAATAAACCCAAGCAAAGCAATGTACCTACACAGTAATATAAATATGCAAAACAGCAATCCATACTCTTTTACACAGTCCTAGAAGTAGGGCTAATAAGCTGGAAAATTATGAGAAAGAGACACTACTAATTGTTTCTGCTCTTATTTGCTGACTTTACAAATTAACAGGCTAATTATTTGAATCTATTCCAGCAGAAGTGTACACACCTGAAAATATAGGTATTTTCAAAATCTGCATTTGAATAGTAGCGTAAAAAGACAAAACTGAAGTGTATAATAAGTGTGTAGTCACTAAAAAGAAAGCTTGAAAAGCATAATGGGGTCTTATGTCATCTTTTTACTCTAGGATAAGAGAGTTGAGAAACCCCAAATGTAAGAATTTAAAGACATGGAAATTTGCCTCTCAAAACTATCGTGCTATGACCTATGTCTCCCACAATTCTCATCCTTTTTCAGACTCCCGAGTCTTTCTTTTCTGTACCGAGTCTCGTAGCCCCACATACCTTTTCCTGTCTACTCAGAGTTTCTGAGGCTGTTAACCTCAGATTATGTGATAAAGGTTATTATTAGTATGATAAAGTATAAATTTAGTATGATAAAAGTTGCAGTTCCCAAAACTGTGAAATCATAACATGTGGCTGAAGCTGTGTGGAGTTGGTAAAACAATGTGGTAAATAATTTTCAGGTGAGTGACCAAACCCCAAGTCTTCAGGTGTACCTTTTTCACTTCAAACTGCTGTTGGTAGGACAAATACAGCAGGATGTTGTAAACTGCTTAATGTATTGTGCTGTCCTCACTAAGAACTGGAGGATGTGTATCCCAAGAACATATGAAACCCTAAGACCAACAGAGAAAACCCTGCTCTCATATGTTTCATTGCAAGTAGCAGGACAATGCCACTATCTCTCTGCACAAAAATCATTAGGCTAGTGCTTTAAAGATGAAGAGCACTGTGCAATTAAATCATCCGAGAGTCTGGAGTGAGCCTAAAATTATTAAAATTCCACAGGCTTCTGGTGCACAGTGAAAATTTTATTCACTCAGATCAACATGACAGGAATACTCTGCTTGTGACCTTTTACTTTTCTCAAGGCTTACGCTTCTCACTTCATAATATGAATGAACTGGAATCACAGATGTGTTCTATGGGTCTATACAGCTTTTTTTAGTTCAGAAATGTAAATTCTTATCAAGATAAAGGTACATGCCAAAATTAGACAAGACAGTGGAGGAATATGAAATGTCAGATTTAGCTATATATTATTTAATAACAGACATCATTTGCTGCCATTAATTTTCCACGTGATTTTTATTAGCAACTCCTTGACATAAATGGGAAAATTGTGTATTAGTTTTCTGTGACATAAGCTGCTGCAAGCAGTAGGAAATTTTTTGTTTACCTTGCTCTCTATAAGTAGTTAATTCCTCTTTAGTCTCTTGAGCTTCTCGCTAGACTTCAGGCCAAAATATGTCTGATGAGAAAGCCATTCTTAGGCATAATAAACACTTAAATCATACTATGTGTTTTATTGTTCATTTAGTAATATTTTTTATATTTTTTCTTTGTCTTTTTTTTTCCTTTTAATAATTGCTTTTTAGTGCAACATCTAGAGTAATGCAACATGAACCTTTGGAAAACAAATATAATTCCGCATACTTTAATCTCACATTATAAAATCTATAACACATTTGCATTTTTTCAGCTTTCCTAAACTGTAGCACTTCTTTTTTCAATAGAAAGTGTTGATTATGGGCCAGTGTTTGTACAAGAGCCAGATGATATGATTTTTCCAACTGATTCTGAGGAAAAGAAAGTGTCTCTGAATTGTCAAGCACGTGGAAATCCTACTCCCACATACAGGTACCTGTTTTAGAATTTTATTTTTTTTAGCTTTCAGAATATTAGCCACTGTAATTGTACTCTGAGAATCAATGTATTTTGGTGAGAAACAACAGAAACAACTCTCTGACGCTAGTGGTTTTCCTGATTGAATGCTTTTTGTGATTCTGAGTAAGCAAGAAGCAGAAATGGCAGTGATTAAGGCAAAGTAATATTTTAAGTTTCAAATTATGTACTCTCTGCATCATTTCTATCCATGTGGAGAGACTCCTTTTGTCCAGTTTACTGCATTGTGTCTGTGACAACTGACAAAAAATATTTAATTCTTTGGGTTTTTTATTTCTAAACATCTGTAAAGCTACAAAATACTATCCGAACATATAGAGAAGTAGAAAATAGAAGAAGGCAGCAAAGTATATGTATATTAAATGACGTGACTTGGCACTACAAGATACCATGGCTGAGTCAAATCTGGTGTTTTTTCACTCACAAGCCTACCATTTTATTCCTCTGCAGCCGTCACCTGTTGCTTATTTTTCCATACAGACTTGTAGGCCACAGTTATCCATTATTCAGGCCTGTGAGGACACACCTGTGAGCCTCAGAGTGCAGTTTATTGATGGTGCACACTTACAGGTGGTAGCAGTATGTTGCAGTCACCTTACCCATTTGTTATATCTGTCTCTGCTCATATTTTATGTAAATTACTAGTGATGTAAGAGGGCTGGGGGAACATATGGTTGGTTATTTTTTTCCACATACCCTTCATCTTTTCTTATAGAGTCATTCTTCAATTACAAAGGGAACATAAGGACTCTTATTGTGTTTTGTCATAGGTGGCAATCATCAATTCCACATTTTGTCTTTTGCCTTTTACCCTTATTTGACTTGTGGATTCTTCAGAATTCTGGCTGAATTTTCCTTAGAGTTATTTGAATCACAGCTCTTGCATTTCTATAACTTGAAGAAATCCAGAAGCAGTATCATCCTTAGACATCCCTACCACAAGGGCAATCTGCCTCTTTGCAACGTATGGACTCATTGAATGGATCTGATCACAGCCCCCTTCCCCGCCCACCCCCCAGCAGCACAGGCATGACGAAAACACATAAATGGAATTAGAAATGAATATCCAGAAATTTTCCAAACTAGAATAGCATGAATTCCTCACTATGTGGTATGAAAACTATGTTGCATTCTTCTTTACTGACATTCCTTGTGTAAATTCTGTTACCTACTGGGGATTATTTGATAATAAAGAAAGAAAAAAAAGTGTATTAGTTCCGCACATTGTAAAACTGCTGTCAGTCCATTAAACATAGCCTGTGACTATGCGGAAAATGCACAAATTCCCCCCCAAAGGAGGACAGTCCTATATTCAGGTCTTCCAGACAACCTCATTGTTCTTGTAGGAATTTTGTCTGTGGAGAACCTATGCCATCTCCTTTCTTTCTTCATCCAGCCATTTTTCTGCATTTTCACAGTGGCATGCAATCAATAAATGGAGATTTTCAGCATATTTTAAAGGGTGACTACAAAGAGGATAGGGACTCTTTCTTCACAAGAAGCCACATGAAGAAGGCAAGAGGCAAGAAGGTTTCATAATCCTCAGTAATCACTGAAGGCTTTCAAGATGCAAATGAACAAAATGATTGATTATCTCATCTATGCTTCATTTTCCATATAACGCTGGAGAAAATTATCTTTTAACATCTCTTCCAACCTGGGCTGTTTTATGGTTTTTTGATATCCATTTCTTCAGTTCTCCAGAGATTAATTGGTGTCAGCAGCCTCATAAGCAAACTTTCCTGACTGTTGCTTATGGAAGGAGAGATTTAACCTAAAAGGCCTAACTCAAACAGCACAGTTTAACTTCATCCATCTATTAACTTCTCCATCTATTGCTGCCACTTGTCTGTGCAGCATTTGCAATGCACACTACTTTCAAGGGAGGGAAAAGAGGTAAAAATTACTCTCTGAGGAAGATACTATTCTCCAGGACAAATGTAGAGGGAATTTAGCCTCAAAAGATCTACAGATATACAAAGTTTTGAGTATGCCACTGCCCAACCACATTACCAAAGACCCTGGCTAGCTCCACTGGACCTTTATTTACATGTGCTCTGAGGCTTGTGCTGCTGTGCAAAACCAAAGCATAGTATGTATTTATTTAATTTTATAGTAAAAGAGCATTTAAAGCACTCAAAAATTTCAATGTTATCTCTGCCTTTTTTAAAATTCATATCTTTAGTCTGTGTAATTTGTGACAGTGTTCATAAACTGTTTACAAATTCTTTTTTTGTTCTTGAATATGACTTTGTTCTAATGTAATGGAGAATGTTCACATCATTTCAGATATTCTTCCTTTCAAAAAACTTTGTTTCCCCTTTTCCAAACTCTGCCTTGAAATAAGAGGTTTTAATTTCTTGACTTTCAGTCATTAAGGTATTTTGATGCATAGTTTTTGGGAATAACTCCCTGAGATAAACTGATTCTCTTTGCTTAGCATTTCTGCAAACCATACCTTAGCGTCACAAGTCAGGGCCAGTACAATGAAGACGATAACTGCGATGCCTTTGATGATGAATACAGACATTCAGAAACTTCCTGTGGGATCTCACAAGTCAGCAGTGTTACTGAGCTACAAGCAGATATTGAATTCCCTGAGATGCCACTTAACTACATGGCTTTCACTGATTGTGAAGCACTGCATGGACTCTTTTACTTACAACACACATAAGCTGGGTAGTAATTGTTTTGTCAGTATCATTTCCTGCAATTGAAAAATTTTCTAAAAATTATTTTTTGTCTGCTTAAGCCAAATTATAGTATTTTGAAATGTTATCTGTCACTTTTCTTCAAGAAAAAATGTATCTGAGTTTTCCTAACAATCTGTGACCTTGGAAGTGTTATATTTTGGGTTCTGTCCTTCCAGATCAGTCAGGTTACCTAGAAAAAAAGTCACCTAATTCAGTGTTTATTTTCCTATAATGTGCATAGATTATATGAGGGGAATACAATCCCTCAGGATGGACCCTGAGGGATATAAAGGCAAGTAGCTATTAAGATCTAAAGTTTTGAGGTAGAATTCAAAGAATATAATTTTTCGTTGAAGTTAGCTGAAAATAAAACTAAAGGAAAAAAGCTAGTTTAACTGAATTTTGTGACAGTTCCCATTTGGAAATGCCAAAACATGCATTTTTTTGCTTTTTCCCTATCTAAATTTTCATTCAAGATCAATTACTTTCACATTTTTTTTCACATATATAGACAAGGATATATGTATAAAAAAATTGACTTTTGTTATGATTTCATTCAAAATATAACTAATCAATCAATTGGTCAAATTAAAAATTCCTTTCCTTCTTTTACCTCTTCTATGTATGAATCTATTTTAAAAACGTAGTTAATCCTAACAAACCTCCCCTGCAATCCTTTAAAATATAAATAAATTTTCATTGTTGTTTCATTTCTAACATTCAGTGAAACAGAGGTGCTCTGCAATCAAAAGTCCAATTGTGAAAAGAAGGGACAAATAGGAGATTCATAGTTCATCCATATTCTGACTATTCTGACCTTTGGATTAAGAAATATTCACCACTACTGCAGCTGAATTCTGCTCTCTGTATCCTATTCACCATGAATGTTAACAAGATTGGGTGAATTAATTATTTTGCTTTGTTAAAGTTGTCTGTGGAGTCTAAATGTGCCAAGTTCTTCCAGTTTTTGCTGATCTCTGGCAAAGCTTGCAAGTTCCTGGAAATTTCCCAAGCCAACTTTGAAGCTGCAGAATGACAGCAAAAGAGTACTGAAAGAAATATCTGCGTATTATAATAATTGTACCCTATCTGTTTACACTGCTTATCTCTTCTTTGCATTCTTCTTACAATTTCATTAAATTACACTTATTACACTTTGACAAAAAAAAATCTAAAAGCCTTCATATGTGGATATTATTCTTTTATTCAGAAACTGCAAACACACACATATAAGAGGTTATTCCAGACTGCTGAAGTCTATTAATCTACCACACAAAATATTACCTCTTGCGGCCAGTGGACTATTACAGAGTTTGTTGCTTCAGGCTTTTGAGATGAATGGGAGGCTGAGGCTTTTTGGCAGACAATATCTGGGACAGGCAGGAAACACGACCCATAAAACCACTTGCACAAC
Organism: Ploceus nigricollis; assembly: GCA_013399945.1. Classification (NCBI taxonomy): domain Eukaryota; kingdom Metazoa; phylum Chordata; class Aves; order Passeriformes; family Ploceidae; genus Ploceus; species Ploceus nigricollis. The sequence continues at coordinate 31,189 of VXBC01008656.1, read as the reverse complement.
TGAAAAATTATGAGACTCTTAGGTTACTTCTGAAACCTCATAAAAATAAGTGTTTATTCAGGAATCATTCAAAACTTTGCTTCAGTTTGGATACTTTCAATGTTTCCTACAGCCTGGCTTTTTCCTTCTTATCTTCACTCCCATCCTTGATTTTACTGCTCAGACTTACTATTTCAGTCCCAAAAACCTCCCTAACTTAGCATTCCTTATTCAGACTGTTTATTTGTTCTTAGTTTCCATGTACCCAGTAGCTGCCAAGAACTGCCCTTGGCCACCCAGCAGTTAATTCCAGTCTTCTGTTCCAGTCTTTGAATTTTGTGTACACTGATTCAGCTGATATTATTTTGCCTTTGTCTGTTGCCAAAATCCCGTATTGCATAACAGCCTACGTACATCAGTCTGTCTCCCTGCTCTTCACAGGTCTTGCTCTTCTTTCTTCTGTATTTAAATGAGATGTCTCTGTTTCTTGGGCTGAGAAGATCAAATGCTGAAAGAATGGAAAAACTTTTCCTTGTTTGTATGCAGTGCAGACTCAGCTCTGCTACCTGTAAGCTCACCTGGGCCTAAGGCTTTAATGATAGAATAAGAATTAAAACTTTGATTATCATAAGCACAGTAAAATTCCCATTTTTCATATAAAGGATGCATCTGCTATGCAGTTTTCAAGACTTAAGCCTTTGTGAACATTAGTTTTTGTGGGGAAAAAAAGCAGAAAAAAAGAAGAGATGATTATTTTCATTCAGCATAGGTAAAACAAAGAATATCCTTTTTCTTCAGAGGCTGAAGATCTGGTTTTGCTTGTGTTTTTTGCTTTCAAGTTTTGCCAGAGTAATGGGTTCCTGCACAGGATATCTTTGAATAGTTGTTATTACAATTGGAGCTGTCATATTCTGTGTCCTAAGCTTGATACCTTCACTTGCCTATTAAATGCTCAAATAGTTTTTCAGTGTTTTTTTTTTTTCCCCTAAGATGGCTTCGAAATGGAACTGAAATCGACATTGAAAGTGATTATCGCTTCAGTTTAATAGAAGGAAGTTTGATCATCAGCAACCCCAGTGAAATGAAAGATTCTGGACAGTACCAATGTTTAACTACCAACATGTTTGGCAGTATTTTAAGCAGAGAGGCTGTTCTTCAGTTTGCATGTGAGTAACGTTTTTTTAAATATTGATAAATCAAACCTTTACATTGCTTGATAAGGCACTAAAATGTAATTTGAATATGTTATACAAGTGGTACTAACATTGTTGGGCTAGAATCTCAAAATTAGAAATAAAATACTTACTGGAAGAGAATGATTTTCTGTAGACTTGTTACTTTTCAAATAGAATCATCAGGGAAAATAACTCTAGTACATGATCCCAAATGCTGTACTTTAATGGCATACTTGAATACTCTGCAGTGATGTTTTTCACTCATTGCTAGTTTCCTGAAACATCTATCATTTTGCCACACTCTCTGAGCAGGAAAGAAAGAACTGTAAACTTTGGAATAGAATGAGATAAAGTGCCTATATATCTGTTGGATAGAATGCACCTCTATTTTTTTAATGTATATATATATATAGTTTATGTCCTTGCTTTTGCTAACGTATCCAATGTACTTTCATACATTATAAAACTGAAGGGGTTTTTATAGTCGTTAATGGAAACCAAAAATATCTTAACTTTTGAAATCATCATATTAAAATATATTTTTCAGAAACTATCAATAGTTCATGATCCCAAGTAGATGCTATGGTCTATCAATAGCATGTTCTATTTCAAACATACTAGCAGGAAAAACAGGCCCAGGATTTCTCTTCAACCCTAACTTCCCCTCAGCAATTTACAGGAAGAAATCCAACATAATTTTATTAATTTATCTAGATATAATTTTAATATTAACTAATAGTTTTATTACTAGATAAATCCTACCACGAGTGGTTTTTGAGAGGAGGAGTGCAAAAAGAACTCTGTCCTAGTTTCTCAGATCCCACTGAAAATAAGACAATACCATGAAATATGAGGCAGATCTTCATATAGCCACAGGTGGAAAAATTGGTTTAAGGAGAAGTTGCCATCTGCATGTCTACTAACACATCTGGTGTGGTCAAGAACTCAGCAGTGAGGTCTGATCTTCCCTTAATCTACCCCTCCCTGGTCAAGTCAGACCTCTTTAATTTATTGCTTAATTCTTATCTGCTGCATATTCCGTCAAGGTGTTTGTTAGGAGATTGTGGTACTATCATTGTTAAGAGATCATGGTACTATCCACCTACTTCTGAGCTGGGAAGAATAATGACATTTGTAAAAGTTTGTTCATGCCAGGGCAGCGTGTTTAAAACTCTAAGAACCACAAGAGTATCATGGTGTTACTGGACTTCAGTCTTAAATGTAGCTTCTGAGAAAATTCTGCTGCATTTTATCTTTTAGACAAGAAAACTATCCTACAACAAATCTCTTGGTTTAGAGAACCCAATCACTGGTAAAAATACATGGTTTCAGCTGTCTGAACCTCAGATTTCTGTCCCCATCTCAAGACTGGGGCTAAGAGGTGGCTATTTAACCTCCAATTGAAAAAAAAAATACAGGGAAAGTGAGAGCTGTAGTTACAATAGCAACATCCACAGTTCATTCAGACCCCCGTGTACTTATATTATTACCTCCTCCAATAAAATCAATTTAGATAAAGTGACCCAAAAAAAAAAAAAAAAAAAGAAAGAAGAGATTTGGTTTAGTGGGTTTATTTTAATTGGATTTTTAAGTTTTTATTATCTTACACACCTACTTTTGCAGGTATCAAAATTATTACATTTTAATATTTGAAATGTGATTTCTCTTTATTAAAGTATTTGGAAATTGTAATGAAAGTTTCTTAGGAATTGTAATGGCAGAACGCTATTTGGAAGGGCTGAAGTGTAGTAAATAATGCTGCAGGACTTGCATCAGAGAAAAGGCTCTTATAAGAACATAAAAATATTTTTTAAATGACAGAGTAATAACTGGTTGAAGCTCTTTTAGAAGTTCATGAGAAACTCGTTCACAAGAGCAATTTCAAGTTCAATGTGTATTTGTAGCTTAATTTCTATGTAGCATGATACTCTCTCTTACAATACTGTTTTAATGCTTCTTCAATTCCCTGATCTTAAATAGTTGGTGTTCATGTTGAAATAATATTTGCGTTATGCAGCACCTCAGATTTTAATATTGTTTAAATTAATTCAAATTTAATGATGTCACTGCCCTGTAAATTTATACTAACATACCAGAAGCTTGTATCACTGAAAAGTTGTTGTAAGTCAGACCCAATGGCCACCTCTTCCAGTGCCTCACCACCTTTATAGGGAAGTACTTCTTGTTAACAGCTGGCCTGCATGTGTCCAGTTGATTTCAGTAAGACAGAAAGTAAAGCACAGAATAGATTTTTTAAGGAAATGTCCTAACCTTAAAGTAATTAAAGTAATTGGTGCTCTACAGTTTTACTGGGATCTAATGGCTTGAAGAGTAATCTATAATCCCAAGGAAGAACAAAGCCATTTCTTACTATGAGATACAAAGCTACACATAATGGCCTTCATTTTCCTTTTCATTGCTGAAAACCATGGATGTTGATTCCAAAAGCTTAGAAACTTACCGTTTTCACAGGGAAAAAAACTCAAACATTAAGTTCATGAAATTGTTTGAATGCATGGGTTGTGCCTCTGTGGAAAATAGTTACATCTTTGCAACTTGAAAGTTGTTCTTCTAATTAAAAAGAGAAATGGCATGCAGCTCAAAATAGAGCAGGGACTATTAATCAAGGCATTTGACGCCATCTTACAGACAAAGTGTGTACTCTAAGGTGCCTAAATACCATGAAACCCAAAAAGGGAGAACATGTTTATCACACTGGCTTAGCTCTCTCCCAGTTCCATGGCCAAAAGCCTCATTGCTATGGTTATTATGTAATTCAGCATTGGTGATGCATTGGAAATATAAATGTTTATATACTGTATCATTTGCATATGTGTGCACAGTTAAAATAGGAAATACTTTGAGATACTTATATCATGTCTTTGGACTTGAAAGAGAAAGAGATATAAAATGAACATGATTCTGTGTATGTTTAGAGATATAATACTTGAAATAGCCCACTCTATCACTGGTTATTTTTATGGAGCAAATTGGAAGACCAGTTATGTGCAGTTAAAGGTCTGCTTGAAATTTTAAACTACCATGCCAAATACTTATGAAGATTTAAACTCAATAAAAGTTCTCTTTTATTTTCCCTTTGCATTTTCTATGATGTCTCATGCTCAAGGTCATGCTGGTTTATGCTATTTTTAGAAAGCAAGCAAAAAAAAAAAAGAAAAGAAAACTATCCCATGCTGTAAATGAAATTAGAAGTATATTTTTTCAATAAAAACAAAATCTGATGCATAATTGAAAAAATATATATATTTCAGCTTGACTAAGTTTATCTGCCTTACTGCAAAACAACTGCATATTTTTGTATGTGGTTCCAAAGCATCTCTTTGGAACAGTGTCCTAATAACTTTGGCTACAACAGCAGATGTATTTTGTGTTTACCTTTGCCACATGTACAATCTCTATATTCCATTAGGTCACAAAACAAAATTGCTTTCCTTTATCTGTGGATTATTCAACCTTTCACAAGCCTACCATCTCAGTGATATTTACAGCCTGGGCTAAAAACCTAAAGTGGTAGGAGAAAACAAGCTCTCACTTGTCATTTATGGAACTCCTCACTGCAATTTTATTCATCTAGTTGTCACTGGCTTCTTTGCATCATTTCCTTTTTTCTTTTACTAAATCTGTTTTATTCCCTTTAATCTACAGAGAAGGATATTGATTAGATTTAATTTAAATGTCCTTTTCCAACAAATGATCTACGATGACTGACCAGTGATGTACAGAATAAGAAGTCACCCATGATGCAGACATATAAATCAATAGTTTCCTGAGGAGACAACCTGCACACTGCCCATTCTATCACAGCACACTTTTGTCAACCTTTTAATTGACTTCACCTACTAAGAAATGAATTTAATCACCTGTTTCTTTCCTGGCATTATGATCCCTGGACACCTTATTGGGTATATATCATCATTTCCTAGCATTAATTTGTAAAGAGTTGATTTATTTAAACCCTCTAGACTTTGTTTATCATGTTCATTTCAGAAGATGCAGAATTACAAAATGGCATTACAGTAGCAACATTTTCTTCAAAATCATATCAATTCAACAGTTTTAGGTACTATAAATGGAAGATGCAAACTGAAGTGAGAAAAGAAATCAAAATGCAGGTAGTTATACTTTCAGTCTCAAAAGTGTCCCTGATCATACTGTAATAAACTTTTAAGTTTGTGACTGCTTTGCTCTGAAAGCATCACAGCTGTGTGAAGAATGTTACTATGTCAGTTAAGAATAGCTACACCTACAACAGTGACTTGCGCTACAATATTTTTGGATTGTTTTCTTCACTGTCTCAATATGCTCTCTTCAGAACATATATGCTTAAAAGGCACCTGAAAACCATATGCAAAAAGTAAATTTTGTGTAGAACTCTTTGCATTTTATTAATAAATATTTTATTAATTGAAGAGTAACATTCAGTGAATTTGAAATTAATGTGAATTTGTCAAACTCTACCAACAGTTTCATCTGCTCTTTCCAACCAGTTTCCTACATAAATGTTCAAACCACTGGCACATATCTATTTTAAAATTCTGCAAATCTAGCCCCTTCTTTTCTTAAGAGGATCAGGAAATAAATTAACTAAAATTTTTTGGTTGTGTATAAAAATGTTGAAAAATTTATGTTTTCAGTCAAAGTAGAAGTCTGGAAAATGAAATTGTTTGAATTTTAGCTGTGGTGATACTTTGTTGTTTAGTGAAATATTCGGCTTGTATAACTAAGTTCAGTGGTGCAAAATGCTAAGAACTTTGGCTCTAGTCTAAAAAGGCATTTCATCTTAAAGTGTCTGCATAATCCTTTTGAAGCTGATGGGGTGATGTACGTCCTTAAAATTCAGCACATGCTTAAACCCTTTGTTGTTGTTAAACATAAGGCTTCCTGAAGCAAGATTTGAAACAATCTGTATGGATTTGTTGCCAGTGTCATCATGACAGGCACATAATGGGTTTAATTAAGCCTTCTGTCATTCATTTCTCGATTCTTTCTTTTTAAAGTGAATAAATACCTTAGAATAATAAACTTTAGGAATAAAAAATAGCAGAACTCATTACAACTCATTTTAAGCAGCATTTCTCAAAGCTCTCCTGTTGGAAAAGATAGATCTTGGTTCTCTGTTGTGGCTATGATGAATCTTCAATGAAAATTTGCCTCCAACCTTGCTTTACATAGGTGAATCCAAGCCTGAAAGCAAGTATGGAGAAATCAGTAAAATAAGCAGGTCATCTAAAACTGTGAAGACAGCACCCACTCTTTCTGAAAGAACAGCAAAATTAATGAATTTTATGTTGTTCAAATTTCCAAAAAAATCATTGAGTATTGCCAAACAGTAAACCCTCTGGGAGTTCAGCTGTATTCAGGAGTGATGTCCAGTGAAAACTTTGGAAAAAAATACGCAACATATTTCCTGGAACTCCCCTTCCACACTATACCTTCAGAAATGGTCTCCTAACCCTATCTACAGCAGACTGTCTGCAATAGCATCAGATCACCTCTGGCAGACTTCCTGTATGTTTCTTTCCCTTCAGTTCTGCTTTTGAAGCTGTCTGAAAATTGCAGTCAATTTCCATTTTTCCATTGCTACATCAGCATTTAAAGACCTTGTCTCTCCATTAGAACACTTTAAAGAGCAAAAGAAGCCCAGTCCTTTCCTATCTACAAAAGCAGATGCTTTCTTTCACGAAGACCACAGGAGATTGGCAAAATTCTTTCATCTTCTGTCTGTTGTCTCAAAACAGTATCCTGTCATTTCCAAAAGGGGTTCTTTGTGCTAGTAAAGTAAACATTCGCTAGCATTGAGAGCAAATCATATGTAAAGGTCCACTTCCATGATTCTAAACTGATTTACCTTCCAAGACGTAGAGTACTTCTAAATTCTCTTTCGAGAACAGCCCCTAGTCAATTCTGCTAACACCCAAAATTGTCGTGGAGAAGGCTGTGGTCCCACCAAAGAATCCCAGGTACTCTTCCAACACAGTGACACTATCTGTGATGAAAATCCAGTGCAAGAGATTATTCCTTGATACCTTTCACTGTATTAGTATAGGCAAAATCTTCGTCTGAAAGGCAAAGATATAAGACTTTCCTTGCTCTCCCAAAAGAAGTTGGTTCCTCTTTGTCCTTAGAAACAACTCACTCATTCCTTAACTTCATCCACTTGAATTTTCTGTGGTGAAATCATACATCACCTCAGCCTGAGAGGGACATTTTGACAACACTGCGAAACAAAACTCAGGAAGATCTAATACAGCAAATCTTTTATTCTTAATTAAAATTAACATTTATTCTTTTGCATGATAGTACTAGAATGAAGACAGTGTGAAAAGTTGAGGTCAGATCCATGATTAGGGATTATACATCAATACAGTGCAGATTTGATACTTATTAGGATAAATTACTAGCTTCAAAAAGGGGTATCAGTTCCGGATGTACTCCATTGAGCAACATTTATTATCTCATTCCATTTGAATTCCACATAGGGATAACTTCAATTTCATTGATCCTCATATCCATCAAACACCAAAAAAGTTATGATTATTTCCAAGTATTTAAGTGGAAATGAGATTTATTAATCTTGTCAAGTTCATTTATTGCTAGCTAAGTTTTGATGCCAAAAAGGTATTCTGAGGTGTAAGTTCTCCTTAGTCTTTTACTGTGAAAATGTACTTTACACAATACATTTTATATTTCTTCTTCTTTGGCCTAATTAATAGAAGTCAGTCATGTAGAGAGACACAGTTTGAACTGTAATTACAGCAATCATTTAAAAGATGCATAGTACATCTACTGACTTCTCATTTTAGCATTGTGCATTTCTCTGCAGGACTGGAAGGCTGATGTTTAACCTGCCCATAACCTAACTCACCTATCTTTCACAATCTAATCTATCATGCTAATGAATCATTAGACTTGGCATTCAAATATAGATGACAGTAATTAACAGTAGCATTACTAAACAGGATAAATTTTAAAAGGTTGAAGGAGAATTTTGTGCCAAGACCAGATAACACTTTGTAAATTTCCCTCACAAGTTCTAGCTCAGACTGACTTTTGGAAATTACTGTGTCATCTCTCTACTTAGACCCTTCCAGATGTGGCATATAGTGGTGACCACTACTGTAAATTCTTTCAAATGAAAAGTTTTACTTGAAATTTCTTGCACAGTATTTGTAATGCTACAATGACATGCTTGTTCTCATTTTTCTCCCTCTTTTATCCTGACACAGATGTATTATGGCTTTCCTGAGAAACAAATCATGCTCCTGGTCTCATTGAAAAGTAAATTGGTCTGACTGGTTATTCTTCTGTTTATAAGTGCAGGGGCACAGATACTTGTGATAGTACAAAGGAAAGAGCAGCATAAGCCTGGGAGGGAAGAAGAGAGAAGTGGACAGGGCATTTAAGCTGATTTAGGAACTGTACTCTATAAAAGCAGTGGAGTCACTTTTGATGATAGTTTGGAACTCAGGGAGGAAAACTTCTAGGAAAGAGTTGAGTTCTGTCTGAGTTAATAACACTGAAGAAGTGTTACTAGTGTTATAAGTGTTATTATGAATAGAAGCCTACAATGAATAAAGGAGATTGATCATCAAAGAAAACATCTTCAAGGTTGTGAAATACAGGGATAAAATGAGAATTAGGAGAAGTCAAGTTGAGTTTGCCTGGCAAAGGAAATGAAAAAGAATACAGATAAGTTTTTTAGTTAGATTACTAAAAATTAAAAAGAAAAGTGGGATAGAATTAATCTACATATGACCCCAACTTCAACACCGTTGTTCAGTTTTCTATAAAGACAGAGCAGCTTACACATCTGTTTCCAAATGAAGCATGAGATATCAGTAGCAGAGAATAACATTTACTTTGGGAATGGGAGAAGACAAGAATGTAAGAGTAAATCCAGATTTAAACTAGTTCCAACATCCATGAGTTCCATTCATGAAATTTAGTACTTCAGTGACTAAACTTCACAACAGTGTGTAATTCCAAGGCTAATTTTTCTTTTGTCCTTCTTGATATTTTTACTAGTGTTCACAGCAGAACTCTTAATTAAATCACCTGAAGCTGCCAAGATGGAAAGTTTTGTCAACACGGAAGTTGTATTCTCAACTGAATAATTATATATTTTATTTATAGTGTTTTGCATTCGAAATCATGAACATGGTAATATAACTGTTGATTTGTTTGTCATTTATTGTAATTATTTTGAGAATAAAATCAAAATCATTTCCAAAAATAAATAGTGACCAGTGGTAATGATAACATCAAAAGCTTTTGCAGATAACCACCATATGATGATAATGTCAAGTTCTGTAACATGATAGTCTTAAATTATGAGATTGGGTAGTTTTTTATGTCTGCCGTCAGCATCTAGCTGTTTACAATTTCTTCTACACTGGTTTTAAATGTTACATGTTAGAAGTTGTTTTCATAGGACATAGCATATATATAAAAAGAAGCAAATTCTTTCTATAAAATGTACTGTAATCTGTCTCCATATACAAACACACACTTGCCCACACAGAGCTAAACAAAAAAAAAATCCCCCAAACAAACCTTTTAATTAGGTTTTAGCCCTATATCTCATCAAGCATGGAAACATGTAAAAATGTCCTTAGGATTCTATAAATATGTAAATCCTGAGCCCACCCACATACCTACCACACTAATTAAAACAAAATATATTAAGTCAGAAATTTATATACTGTGTGTCTAACTGCACATTAAATCTTACAATAAATTTTATTAGAGTTGCGAGGTCAAACATCCAAGCTACAGGATGAGGGATTCATCACTGTCTATACAGTCTGAATTTTGCCTTGGATGCTGGACTCCTGAAATATAGAATTGTCCCAAAATCTCTTTTTTGTTGTTGTTGTTGTTTTTGTTG
>VXBC01008656.1:0-16586 GCA_013399945.1 Ploceus nigricollis | reverse complement strand
ACTTCCAGGGATGGGGCATCCACAGTTTCTCTGGGCAATCAGTTACAGTGCCTTAACAGCCTCACAGTAAAGAATTTCTTCCTAATATCTAATACAAACCTACTCCCTTTCACAGTTTAAAGCCATTACCCCTTGTGCTGTCACTAGCCTTCCTGATAATGAGATCCTTCCCATCTTTCCTGTAGGCCTCTTGTCACTCATTTTCAAAACAGTCATATATTATCTTCTAAAGTAACATATCACAGAATCACAAGATCACAGAATCACAGAATCACAGAATCACAGTTGGACGGGACCCTCAAGGATCATCAAGTCCAGCTCTTGGCTCTACGTGGGACCATCCTCAAGGGTCACACCATGTGCCTAAGAGCATTGTCCAAATTCTTCTTGAACTCTGCCAGGCTGGTGCTGTGACCACTGCCCTGTGGAGCCTGTTCCAGTGCCCAACCACCCTCTGGGTGAAGAACCTTTTCCTGATAGCCAACCTAAACCTCCCCTGACTCAGCTTCAGGCCATTCCCTCAGGTCCTGTCACTGGTCACCACAGAGCAGAGATCAGTGCCTGCCCAGTCTCTTCCCCTCACAAAGAAGCTGCAGACTGCAGTGAGGTCTCCTGTCAGTCTCCTCCAGGCTGAACAGACCAAGTGACCTCTTCATGTAGAACAAAATGGAGAATATTCTCACCAGACAGAATTTTTTTGGGTATATCTGTTTTTTTAAGAAAAACATCTTGACACATATCAGTGCATAAAATTGTGCATTTCATCTTTCTAGGAGCAATACTATTTAAAAATAATAATTCCTGACATCAGTTATTTTCTACATCCAATTCTTTGCAACCCTATCTAATAAGCTTGTTTTGCAGTTCTGTCACTTCCTACAAAAACATTTGAAGATCTGCAAAATATATAATGTCTTGAGTTTGTTTGTTTTAGATAACCAAGCTTTTCAGATCAGTCACAAAGATTTTTTTATCTTCAAACTTTATCAATTCAGAGCCTAGCACTCTGTGGCAGTGCACTGGAATGAAGACAGCATTCATCAGTCTACTTCAGTTAGTCAGGGATACCAAGTTTTGTTCCTTCTTTTTTTTTTTAATCTTATTGAGTATCCTGAAGTATGATAAGTTTTCTGGGATATTGCTTACGTTTTCTTGTTTATTTTAATCTCAGTTAATAAAAACCAGTCAAGGCAAGTGAATCAGTCACTGATGCATAAAACCCAAACCAAATATTTTCTAAAAGCAAGAAAAACTGAGGCTTAGCAGCTGAAAATCTGTAAATTATGTTTGTCATAGAGTTCCATGCTTTCAGTATTGATGGTCTTAAAATGCTTTCATCCACTTTAACTGATCCTTTTTTCCAGATAGCAATTATGACTGATGTCTTTTAAACAAACTGCAGAGATGTCTGTTGTTGCTATGAAAATGCAAGTGAACTAGGTCACTGCTGCATTATACTGCGATGTGAGTCTTCATTTTGTAAATGTTTTAGATTCCAGAGGATTTACTTCTGGGTTTGCTCAAATCTACCTTAATACTGAAATGAAATATTTATACTGGACTTAGTACAATCAGGTGGTCATTTTGTTTGACAAATTGGGTCACCTTTAAGGGAATTAACAGTTTGTGAGCTGCAAACTCGTTTGGGGTTTTGATACACTGCTCATTGTGAGGACCACGATACTGGCACAGATGGGCCAATACTGGAGCAATGACACAAAGTAGCTGGAAAGCACATTCTCCTCAACCAGCCAGGGTGAAATATCAGACTTTGGTCCTGAACTGAAAAAAAAAGATTTCTGTAGAACTCTAGAAGTGGAAAACAAACGTCATGAAAACCATTTTCCATATGTAATGTGGCCTTTTTAAACAGCTTTTCCAAATGTCAAATGTCTTCTCACTATGGTTAACTATGCATCCTTTTTTTTTTTTTTTTTTCCTACTTTAAGTAATTTGTTCATACAAGTTCCTGGGACTGCCTGGTAAAAATAAATATGTGGACAGAGATCTAAATGCAAGTAATTTGTATATTAAAGACATTTTACTTTCTTCAGTGTTAGTAATTATTTGCTCTGTTCAAAGGAGACAGCTGAAATCGGTGACATCGATTTTCAAGATGGGCACCAACAGGCAAAGTCTTGAAACCTAGTTCCCAAATGAAATCATTAGTAAGCATCTCACATCTCTGTCTACTCTGCATTATCACATCAATGGAACGTACAATCTGGAATTTGTATCCACAGCTTATTTTGCCATTAGAAGGGTCTTTGCTTCTTCTTCATGTAATTTATCTGAGGTGCAAACACCAAGGCTGTGAAAGATTAATGTGATATGATACCTAAAATTAAGTTGGGAGCAATTACAAAAAGGGTGGATTTTATATATCTTACTGACATTGCCTACAAGTAAAATACCTACAGGGGCAACTTTACATTCACAGTTTGTACCTGTCTGATAGAAAAAGCTGCAAAAAGTATAAAAACCTTTTGTACTTCAGCATAGGCATTTTGAAAAAGGACTATAATAAAAAGTTTACAAGTTCCAGTGTCTGAATTATAATGCCTGCAAAGATGATGTTTCCACTTCAGCTCTTTAAAATACTGCTTGAAATGGGAATGCATTTAGGCACTTAAGGTTTGATTTATAAAACTTCTATTTACTTTTATGCAGGTTCTTTGCATAATTTACTTGGTAAAAGTAGAACAGTTTTAGTTTACATAAATCATATTATTCTTTGTTTTTTTCATGGAAACTCTTGTGGATGCTATGTCATCATTCTTATTTCAAGAATGTGCATTAAGACAAAAAAGGGCTGAAGGTGTGAAAGAACTGTGGTAATCTCAGACTCCATAAGCAGATTGCACTGCAATATATTTTATTTAAAGAAAAATAGTGGAAACATTTTACAATAATGCGCAGAAACTGGAGTCGCCTGGAGAAAGGTAAGACAGCAAAAAAAAAAAAAAAAATCCACTTTGAAACAGTGTGTTTGGTCTGATTTGGCGCTTCCAGGATATTCACTCTGAATTTCTTTGCTAGGTGATTTCTCCATTTTCTGAAGATACATTGTTTAACAAAATACGGTTAAGTACTACACAGGACAGCTTAGCTGTCATCTAGTTTCTCAGTGATTGTTACCCATGAGAGCTGTGAGTAAATGACTAGAGTATAAGCAGAAAACTGATTACCACTTCTGTAGGTGTTCCCAAATCCTATCACATTCTAGATTTGGGTCAATGGGGAGAATACTATTTTCTATTACTGTATTTTCTGTAAGAAAAGGCCAGACACAACAAACTGAGAATAAATTGTTTGAGGTAACATATAAACATGGAAAGTGAGACAGTTGATCTGATGACAGTTGGCATGTAAAAAAAATGATGCATCCAAAACCTCTTTTTTGCCTTGGTTTGACACTGGAAATTTTTTCTCACATCTTTTGAGTCCCAGAATCTCCAGGCAGCAACTGTCAAAATTAAGTCCCACCCATCACAGGAGAATAAAATTAAATTAGTAGAATAGGATAGAATAGAATACTCCATATATCAAGGGGGCTTATACAAAAGGTACAATGGACTTTTTTACCAGGGTCCATAGTGGTAGGACTAGAGAAAACAGGAAGAGGGTAGATTTAGATTAGCTATTAGGAAGAAATTCTTTACTGTGAGGATTGTGAGGCACTGGAACATGTTGTCCAGAGTTAGTGGTGCTTGTCTATTCTATGTTCCCCTGGTTTACAATCTTACGTGTTGCAAAGTCCAGGTTGATCTCCCTGGAAATGGTACCTGTGTTTTCTTGATAGTCCATCAATTAGTGTAACTGCTGAGGTTTGTTTCCTCTCATTTTCTCCACATTTATTTGTTCAGGTGTGTCCCCTTAGATGTTTTTTTTCTGGTTTCCCTCTTTTCCTTTAGTTTCCTTCCTAGTTGACAAGGTCTGCTGACAAATAACTTTGCTGGAATAAATGCTCTTACAATCTCACTTGCCTTCATCAATTAGTGTGGTCAACAAAGTTTTGTTCTTATGATTGCTCTGTATGTTTTGTTTATGACTTACTCCTCTTCTCATTATGTCTTTTTTGCATTGAAAAAGGACCTTAACCAAATATTCTTAAAGAAGGAGTCCCTCTTCTTCCACATACTATTACAAATATGACTGGAGAGGAAAAGTTGCATCATTTCTTCACCAAGTTATCATTCTTTCACACCTATTCTATCCCCCTTTCTGCTCATATGCAGAAGCATCCAAAAATATTAAAGGAAGCTTAAGGCAAAAGTGTTTCAAATAACCCAAATGACAACAAAAGCACTGTGCTTTTATACTTTCTCAGCTGTTTATTCTTTCAAGCAATGTCAGTTCAAATTGTGCTTTCCCCCAAGTATTAAATAAATGTAGGAGCATTGGGAGCATTAAAGTAACACTAGACAGTCTCTTAATGTACATTACAATAATTTTCCTTTCATCCTGAACTGCTATGCATTGTTGTCATAGCTATCATGAAAAAGAAATCTCTGCTACTCATAAGGACTGTGAACCCACATTCCATTTGCATGAATTTGCACAACATAATGTTTCCTGTGTTTATACCAGAGGATTTTTTTCCTGATCTTGAGCTCCATATCTCACAAATTCTTTCCTAAAAGAAAGCAAGTAGATAGTAACCCACCTCTTTGTAGTGACCATAGCACATGTCTGTTCATTTTTTTATTCTCTTCCCTGTAGCATCTCAATATCTGAACTCAGATTTTTCAATCTACCTGTAGCAGATATTATATAATGGCATAACATCTCTTTTTCAGCTCTGTTATGAATTATCAGCTCACCTAAAATTGGCAGTTTGCAGCTTTTAATAGCTCACTGTAAGCACATAGGTCTGGATTTTAAAGTGTGAGCTAACATTAGTGTGAACTAATAATAACTAATTGACCCTGTTGAAATTGTTGCTAGTGAAATGTCACAGAAGCAATGTGTAAGCATATATGTGTATTCAAAATGCGATATATGCTTTATATTTATCTAGCTGATAAATATGAACATAGAAATGTGTGCATACATATAGATATATATATATATACACATGTGCATGTACATATAAGTATAAATTTTAAATTTCTGAGCCAGTCATTATTCCCAGACTTCTATACTTAATCTCACTCTAGATAAGACTGATTTATTTGACATATTTTTGTGCTATTGACTCTCTCTATGTTCATTGGGCCATATTTGTACAAGGTTTTATAAGGTAGCAGCTGAGCCAGGTAAGAGTGGGGGATTCCAAGGCTGAGAAGTACGTCGACATCTTCTGATAAAAGAACATGTAATGTGAAGGAGATGTGAACCACAGAATTTGCGAAATATTGTAATGGTCATTGCCTGCTGTTAGCCTCCAAATTTCCCTCTGTTAAATTAAATCTTAAATGGTTTTTCTTTCTCTAGAAATGATTGAGGAAGCATCTTGAGGTTGCTCTGAACTTTCAAGGGACTGTCTCTTCCTGCACTAATTTGACCATTAATCGCTTTGCCATCAGAAGACAAATCATGTATTCTTTCAGAATATAGACTGAAGAGATGTACAATTTTGTATTTAGTAGACTATCTCTTGACAGCTTCAGTTAGGTAGGTTAAAAAGCTCCGATTCTTATGAATAGTTTCATGAAAATAATATAAAAAATATCCCAAGAATTAATGATTGTGAAGTCTCTTTTCTAGTCCTGTGAGAGGAATATCAAGAAAAGTCCACCTATTCTTCCTACACAGCAATCTACATACTATGTGCCTGTCATCACAACTGCTTTAAGTCTGATGGAAAACTACAGAAGTTGCTAAGAAACTATATTGACATATGGCTTTTGCCTCCTGCATGAATTCCAAAGGACACAGATCTTCCCATCAAGTTCAGTCACTCTCAGAAAGCGGGTTTGGATTTAAAAAAACCCAAAAGTTCACGAGAAAAAAATAGTTGTAAGTTTTCAACACAAGTTTATGTTCTCTTCTGTATCTATCTGTAGTATTTCCCATCTGAGACTTGAAGGGTCAGGATCTTTGAGCTCTTTTGTCTGAAAGAAATAAAGGGGTCTTGTATTACTGGCCCCTATAAGCTTTAGGATATGGTACAATATTTCCTAGGGTGCTGTTCTTTGTTGGTCTTTCATGAGTCACATTACCATATGGATCAGCCCTTGGTGGCAATCTGTGTCTCCATGGCACTTCTATTCTAATGGAATTATTATTTTGAATTATTCCAGCTTCCATTTTTTGGACCTCTTAATCAAAAATTAAGGTTATTCTTCCATACTGACAGTACAAAGATTCCTGATCTTCCTTTCCATCCTGGAGAACATACCCTGGGGTGTACAACTTAAAAACCATCTTGATGGATGGGGGAAGATTTGGAGGAGTAGAAAAACAGACTTTTTTCTAAAAAAATGAAATTTTTTTTGGCTCTATATTGGAAAGATACTGGCACACTGATATATAAGCAATAAGACTGCAATTTAGCAGGAGAAAGAGCAAAAACAATCCAGGATTTGAAACTTAAAAGTACTGGTTTTTATTGGGTATAAACATAAACCTCACAGAGAGGAAAAACAACCATTGGAGGAACTTATCTAGAGAATGAGTGCAAATTCTTCTTCTTTTTATTGAATTTTTTTTAAGAGGTATCTATTTCAAAACATTAATTTTGAGAATTTCTGTGGTTCATGTTACATTGGAGTTATAGTAGATGATTGGGATGGTAATTCCTTGTTTATCACTTCTTAATATAGCTGAAGATGTTTAAAAATGCCATCTATATTTTTGACTCTTGTGTTATCTTTTGGGAACAATATTATTATTCATTATAATAATGCAGTTATTCATTTGCTGAATGCTGGCAAAAGACAGTCAAGGTAAAACTTTCCGAAATGATCCTTCATTAGGAGCACTTATGACAGCTTGATTTATTGATATACCTTAGGGTATGTAGTCTGATTAGTTGCTTGACTTTGACATACCATCTTTTTACTCACAGGATCTCTGAAATTTGCTTTCTCATATTTTCTCTTCTCCAGTCAACTGCATACAAGCTACCTGATTTATTTTCTGTGACAATCCTAGTACTAACCTTGCCATGTCTAACCATATAAAAGAGATTCTGACATTTAGATATAAAGTAAGTGGCCACTAATGTTACCAAAAATATTAGCTATTCATTTTTATTTTCCCTATATTTTAGTCCTAAATTCTCCAGCACCAAGAGGCAGTTTGCTATCTTTACTCTTCTGGTAGAGAGTTTCCTTGGAGAGATTCTAAACTTGATCAGACAGGGCAACTTGATCAAGGCTGGTCCTGCTTTTAGCAGATGATTATACATGATCTCTAGGGGTCCCTTCCAACCTGAATTATTATATGACAGTTTTATGGAGGAGAAAGGAAAAGTTTCTTAGAGAAAGTCAGACTCCAGTTCCAAGTCTAAATTAAAGTTAACTTGCTGTAGGCTGGATACCTGTGACACAAATTTGGCCATCCACACCTGCTGTCGTCCAAATAGAAAAAAAACAATGCAAGATATCTTGTTGTTGCATTAGATGTGCGCATGAAACAATATAACATAGCTTGAACTGCTGATAGTTGTACACAGTGGTATGGAAGGTGGTGACACATGCAGGGGGAAGCTGGAGCCATGTCTCTGCTCAAAGCTCTTCTGCATTTCCAGTTTCAAGGTTGGACAAAACCCAGTATTGCTGTGTTCTGCAGTTACATACTGTGAAGAGCAGCAGCTCCTAAACTGTTTTCTTCTACAGTGTTAATGCTGATAACTTTACCTATCCACGAATGTTAAGCACTGGTCTCGATGCTGTTTCAGTTGAAAGAGTTGAATGCCCAGAAATGATTTAGACAAAAGCGTAATAAAATAAGTGTGTGATTCACAGCTTGATTTTTGAGGAGATAATATCAATAAAATTCTTGCTGATGTAAATGAGAAAAAAATTTAAGCTTGCAAAGATAGTTGTCTTTCTGCCTCTAACAGGGACCACACAGTGATTAGATTACATAATTTGTCTGATAGAAGTGAAATTTGTTGCCAGGATGTGTTGGAGGTCACAACTGTCCCCTGAGATCCTTGTATTTGTCAACATCACAGGGTGCCCATTTACCCAAATTGGAGAGGCTCATGCTTTTAACATTAAGATATTCTGACTGACTATGTCACAGTACCNCAGTAAAGACATTAGGAAGTTCAGGAGAATTCAGGAGAATCCACCAAGTGGTGAGGGCTGGAGCACTTGCCACCTGACAAGAACGTGGGGGAGCTGGGTTTGTTCATCCTGGAGCAGAGATGGGACCTAGCAGTATCTCCCCAGTGCCTACCAGGAGGTTCACAACACTTTTCAAAGTGGTGATTACCAGGAAGAAAAGAGAAAACAGGCAAAAACTGGAGTGAAAAACATGAGAAGAAACATTTTCTCTGTGAGGACAGCTAGGCAGTAGCACAGGTTCCCCAGAGAGGTTGTGCAGTATCTATCCTTGGAGATTTTCAAGACCCGGCTAGATGAAGTTCCAAGAAACCTGGTCTAACATTTTGGATGACCTCACTGAGACAGGGAATGTGATCAAGGACCTCCTGAGCCCACTCCACTCTGAATTATTCTCTCATCCTTTGATTTTTCTGACTTCCATATTCTGTATGTCCCTCCTCATGCTAAATAAATTTGACTGTGGTATTGCAAGTATCACATCTGTATTGTTAAACTTAAGTGAAATATACTTCAGGGTAGGGCAGTGAAGTGCAATATCTTCAGTTTATTCAGAAGACAAACAAAGACATGTATTTTCATTTTCTGCAAGATAGGCAGAAAGCACTTTGACACCAATTTGGATTACACAGAGAAGCTGGAATAAAAAAACCCAGCACTTCTGTGTATTGAATTAAATATAGAAAATACATTTAAGGGTGGCTTGAGTCCTTCACTGTAGGAATAACATAAAATAGAACATTAATCACGTAGCTTCAGATTTTTGAACTTATTGTTAGGAAGGGAGTTACTGTTAGTTTAGGAGTTTCAGCAACTGATGTTTGTTTAGGGGAGAAAGTCAAAATAAAGAGTGAGCACAGTAAGAGATTTTTTCCCCCAGTCCTGTGAGCTTGCTGATATGACAGAATATCTAAATGACAAACTGTCTCTTCAGGTTTTAAAAATTTGGCTGAATGTATAGTTAAGGGGTAGAAGACATAAAGTATCCTCAAGAAATATCAGCTTTAGTTTTAAAATACTGGGTTTACATGTGCCCTGAAAAGAAATGAAAGACAGATTTTTAAACTTAGAAGAAATAGACATCTACACAGTGGGACTTGTGTCGTCTGGTCCTATGGCACTGTGGCATTTAAAGGTCAAAATGCAATGAAAGCTCTGGCTCTATTGGTCACAATTCCTTACAGGGAGCAAAAGATGAAAGCAGCTCTGTTGCTCCATCTGTGATCTGCTGCAAACATGCTGCTTACTAGTGGAGATGTTGCAGGACATCTGGTCTCAAGCAAAAAGCACCCACATTCTCCCTGATTTTCCCCTTCTGCCTTGATGCAGACAAACCTTAATGTAGACAAACCTTCTATCTTGATGTCTGTCACATGGGAGAGCATGTTCTTCCCTGCTTAGCACTTGACCATAATTTCTACATATCATCTGAATCATAAAATATAGATCTATGTCTTGCACCTGCCATCCTTCCCTTATGAAACAGCAGATTCATGTCCCAGGATTTTTGGGATTAAAGAATATACAGGAGAGCATAAAAAAGGGTATTTGTCTACTGCACTTGTTCTTTCAGAAATTAATTACATTAAAAATTGCAAATGAATTGCAAATTTCCGCCTTTTAATACTGTTTTTATGCCATGACCAGTAAGAGTAGGCATACCTTTAGGAAACATTACATATTGTAATGTAAGTGTAGGCAAATTTCTTTGCTGTAAGATAGAGTATAGAGAAAATGGTAATTATTTTAGTCTACTATAGTGAAATAGCTTTTCAAATTTGTATTTGTATGCTAAACACAAGATTATTATTTCCACCTACAGCAGATGTCCTGCTCTTCCTTCTTGAGGGAAAAGTTCTACATTATTTTTTCTGAGCTACACCTGAAAATTTTCTCGCAGATCAGAGGACATACTAAGCTTGACCGTCCATGTCCAGCTAAGCAATTTGAGTCCATATATAGCCTAGAATTCGTCTGTAAAACACTTACTTTTGGAAGATTCTTGTGAAAGCTTCTGGAATCAGATGCCACATAAAAATATTCATGTTTCATAAGCAAATGACAAAGAACCTAGTTTCAGAATCAGTCTGAATGACAGCCTCTGAAAGGTTGTTTGGCTCTATGTTTTCTGAATGACAAGTCATCATTCCACAGTAAATATTTGTGCCTACCACTAATGCACTGGAAGTGTACCAGAAATCTTCTCAGAATGCTTGCAAAAATTGTATGCATTTTCTTGTCATTGATATAATTGACTAGTGCAGACCCTCAATGTGAAACAACCTTGGAATATATTCTCAAGTGCATGAGTATGTATATCCTTGAATAAATCACATTTTGCCTTCTCTTATTTACACAAGAACATAAAAACAAGGACATGGTAAGGTCTGTGAACTTGCCCTGAGACTTTTTAACCTGAGATACATTAAGGAGAATGCTTAGGATTATGCTAGCTAAGCAATAGACACTTACTTGTCTTTAACCAAAATCTATCCAAATGTTTTTTGGTTTTTTAAAATTATATTTCATGAAAGAATACTTAAGTTAATGATTCTGGAAATTACATTTTATATTATATAAGAAAAAGGCCGGACAGGAGCTATTTTATGAAAAAGCTATTGAGCAATCTGCTGGAGGTAAACAGAATTTTTATTGCCTCCATCTCCAAAGTATTTGACGTGCCTTCTCTACAGGCATTGTGCCATGAGCATTTATGCCAGCTCTACTGAAAGGCAGTGTCTATAAGATCTAACAAGACTGACCAGTCATTGTTTTTGTCTACAAAATGCTTCAGGAGTCTTCAGAAGAAATTCAAGCCTTCTGGAGAAATTCACTGCAGTAATATAAGAAGACAAAATGACACATCAAAAAAACTGTAAAGAAAATAAAAGTGGAATTCCATTTATTTTTCCAGTAATCTCAGTGACCAGGAGCACAACCATTCCGTTAACTAGAAAACAAAGAACCTAAATAAAGTGGGGGATAAACAAAAGCAACATCAAACTAACGAAAAAAAAAGGCATAAACAGGTGTATTTTGTTGAAGGGTTTAACCCTATTTATGTTGTATTAATATTAATATTTTTCAAGGTAAACTTTTTGAAAGAACTGATTTCTCTTCTTCTATAAGATGTCACTGTATTATTTTAATTTCCATTATCATATTATTTTACCTTGTGTCTGTTTCTTTTGCCTTTGGCCTCTTGAGTCTGCTATTTAGGCAGGGTGTGTGTGTGTGTGTGTGTGTGTATGGGTGTGTGGGTGTGTGTGTGTATTATTTTTACAACAGTTATTTCCAAACTTCAGAACATTGGCTTGTGCTGTCTCTCAGAAGTTGTAATAGCCCACATTGCATCTCCAGCTTCAAGTCTTTAATTCAAATCTTCATAAAAGCACTAGGCTGCTTTTGACCAACAACACATTCTTGCAAGACCTCTTATGACCCACTGAGAATTCCAGGACTGTTGGACAGAAATCAGTGTTTACAGCTTTGCTTGACAAATGTGTTCAGTATTTGTTAAACAGTTTGGGTATTCCTTATCATAATGATTATATCATAGTCCCATTCACCTATTATTTCAAAGGGGTAGAAGTGCAGACTAGGGAATTGAAACTATTTTTTTCTAATAGAGCAGCACTGAGAGTATATTCATAGGAGTAGAGATTTAAAACTGCCTAACAAGATATTGGAAATTTAAACAATAATGCAGTGCAACCTCAGGTAGTAAATAATAAGATAGTTGAGTGAAGTGATGAAACACAAATTATATCTTTTCACATACAACAGATTTAACGTTAACTTAGCATTGATGATAGTCATGTATACCAAGCTGCTATTTGTGTAGTTTGATTATAGATACTAAAATATATGAGTGTATGTCAATTTTCTAGGGTATGCCAAAAAAACTACTGATTGGATTGTAATTTAATAGAGTATGACTATGGAAAATACTTTGAGAATTTAGGACTAGGTTGTTTCTTCCATCAGCTGCACTTACATTAGAAATCATTGTTAGGGTAAAAAAATATCAATCCTTCAACTTCTAGTTAGAAAACATTTTTAGCCTTTGTACATACATCCCATCATGTGCATTTAATAAGTTCCTTTTCAATTCCAACTTAAGAGAACAAAACACTCAAATAATTTGGAAATGTTTTAATAATGCTGGCATTTAAAAGGAAGGATTTAACAGATAGAAGTACTCAAGCTGCGTTTGTGAGGATGAAGAGCAGGTTTATATGATAAGCGAACATCTTTTTTGCTGTCTACTTAAAATCAATACCTACCCAAAGGCATCTCTTCTCTGACATTACAAGTGTTTCTGAGAGAGGGAGATAGTTTCCTATACTCTTTATAAAGTCAATGTCATAAAGTAGATATATAACAATATATCTTCCTTATTTTGAAAGCCTTTTGTTTCCACTGGAACTAAAAGCAACAAGTAGAAAATGCTGGCTGATTTTGTGCATGCTGGATGAAATCTCTGAGTCATCTTAAGATGAACATTTATTGCAGCATTAAGGTGGTGCTAATTCTGTTATCCTCTTTTCTCCAGTAAGTGCCTTCCCAAGGTGCAGTAGATTAGGTTTTCTGAGTATCAGTCAGGCTCAGCAAACTGAGCTGGAAGTTTTTCTCTATATGTACATTAATCATGAAATCACCAAATCACGGCAGCCAGAAGATGGAGTCCCTCACATTATAAAGTTCTTCTAAAAGTCAATGTAAAATCCATTAATACATGTAACATTTAGATTTTCTATACTGCAGAATAATATGAAACATATTAGGTGTATATACAAGTTGCTTTAAATTTAGAGCTATCATTTTTGTCCCTCAGGAGCAGTATCTTAGCATACAATTAGTGCCACAGTAAGAAAGACTATGAGGTTAAGGGGTGAATTTACCTTTATTTAGATATTATTTCAAAACTACTGTGCTCATATCTTAATCTCCTATGTAGCTTTAAAAAAATTGGTTAGATCACTACTTTACTGATAAGAGTAAAAAACTGTTTATTTACAAAGGTCCAACACAGTTTAAAAAAAAATTATATTTGCCTTTTGTTACTTTTCTAATATATATATGAGAGGAATCCTTTACCATCTTCTACTTAGCTTTATCTGGGCTCCATAGGCAAAATAATTATGTTGAGAAAACAATCTGAAGATCAAGGAAATAGTAAATTGCCTCTAAATACACTTTATTCATTCTCCTTTAATGTCAGACTGTCAACACCATAGGCAGCTGCAACTGATCTAATTGTTTTGATTTCCTACTTAATCTATTGCACTACTGGGATGCAATTCATTCATGTCAAGTTGACATCTAAAATAGGTCAAATGAATCAGGCCTTTGAAGTGTCTATTTCTTTGCATTGCCTTGAAAGGAAGACGAGGATAGCTGGCTCAGATATAGCTCTAAGGGAACTGTGCTTTTGTGGTAAAATGTTAGAAGAAAATAACTCCTTCCAAGAAAAAAAAAATTAAGCTCAAATAATAGGGATAACAATTTAAGATTTTATTTCATTACATTCAAAATCATTTATGTAAAAATCAATTTTTAAAAAGTTTTTTTCAGCATTAACACCAAATTGTTACCTATAAGTATAATCACATATGAAGCTCCTCAATTACTAGTCACCATAATTTAGTCACTATAGCATTCATTTTAGGTTTGCTTACATTTTATTAAAATTTGGTAGACCATAGATATTTATGATATGACTATCTGAACCCGTAAGTCTAAATACTCTAACATGATGTTTTTACTTGTAGTGAACTTAATTACAGTTAATTTTAATCTAAAATCTATGCTTGTATTGTTAATTGGAAACTTATAATATCTAGTAGTAGTTGACTTGGATAAAATTAATGTGTACTACCACTGAGGTTATTCTTGTCAATAATTTACAATTACATTGATAAAAATCCCATTCATGTCCTCAGAGTGTGAAACATGTGGAGTGGGTTACAATGAATTAAACAAAATAGTTGATATTAAATTACACTGATACTATGGATACAATTCTCCCGAGGTATTTAGGTACCATTTCCTTACATGTTACTCCTTCAAAAGAGATTTCATCAATCGTTATTAAAGTAATAACACTGCAATAATCTGGTACCATTTTCCTGTGATGTCCCACATATCACTGAAAAGCCTTCATATTTCTATTATTTTTATATTTTTAAGAGTATGTCTTAGTTTGCTATTGCTTTTCATGAAAAAATTTTATGCATGGATATTTATATTAGAAATTATATTCCACTCTACGGAAACAATTATGCACATACTAAAATCAGTATACCAACTGAGTCCAAGGGAACCATTTTTAGGATGGAATTCCAAGAATCACACAAAGCTTATTTGTAGGAACAGTTAAACGCACTAGGAGACACTAGGTTGTTTCAGACACTAGGATATTTTCTTTTAAGAAAAAAGAAATTATGGAAAACTCTTTTTCTTTTTCTCACCTTTAACTCCATCAGATTTTTTTTTTTTATGTTTAAGCATTTATCACTGTAAGATGTTTTCTGTAATGCAAATTAATCTCATAACTTTTCTCTAAAGCCTTTCAGATTTATCAGCCTCTCTTTACAAGTATGGCATCAGAAAAACACATCATACTTATCTGACAGAGAAGTTTTCAAAGGACCTGACTTTCAGACAGCAAAATTCCAGCACTTTTTGCTGAAAACAATTACCATTCTCACTGGAGGTGGGGAAAACAAATTACTTTTATAGCATATAATGTTAACTTATCTAGAAGCTGACAGGTATGAGTAAGATTTTACCCCTGAAATATTTCAGACACACATATGCAAAATTTCACTTATTATTTTTTGTTAGCTCTATTAGGTCCTTTGTAAATTAATACCACATTCAGAAACAATCCTTTCAGCACATCTGAGGTTACAGATCTATTTGTTCTAAGCTAGTCAGTGATCCTCTGCCAAGACTGCTGCAAAACTGTTGACCTGTAACTACTTAATCCCTGGATTTTGTTTCCTGGATTTTCCTTTTGATATTCACTCCTATCGAATTCATTCTTTACATAAATTCGTAATATTAAAATCTGGAGATTCCCCTTCACAGTCTTCATTTCACAGTCTCTAATTATTTGGTCTACTTCAGTATAAAATTCAGACAGTATTTTTTCAACACATTGCCTCTTTTGTTTTCCTGAATTGAATTTTTGCTTCCTTTATACTGTCTATTCAAGGCAGAACCTTGGATTCTTTTTCTGATGGTGTATTTACTCTGTTCTACCAAAAGCACATCATATATTTAGGGTGGCTCGACCCATTCAACAATTTCCCCATATCCTTTTTAATGTCTGACTCTCTCTGAATACCTGTTATAATTCCTTCATGGTACCTTCCTACTAGGCCAGTACTACAGGTCTGATTACTCTGACAGAAGTTCTCCTATTCCATGGAGAATTAATGTATTCAGGGCCCAAATATTCTCCAGCCTGAAATTTATCTTTTTTTTTTTTTTTTATGTCTCAGTGGTTGATTTTCCCCACACTGCTCAATAGCTGTACTGCACCAGTGCTTATGTGTGGCAAAGCTTTGTCTAAATATAGGACGGTGATTATGGTCAATGATAGCTTTAAGTCTCACAAATGCTGTGTAATTCATTTTTTATTAATTAGGAGGAAGTATGGTTCCTTGGTAGGATGCCAAGACCTGTCCTGTTTGCAAGGTCAGTTGGCTTCTCTGGAAATATCTCACCAGGATTTTTTTGTTTGTTTGTTTGTGGTTTTTTGTTTTGTTTTGTTTTGTTTTATTTTTTAAATGATTGTATCTTACTATGGTTAGGAATAGCTGCAGGATTAGACACCATAGTCTAGTATTTGATACTATCTTAAACTTGTATTGTCAGCAGTCCATACGAGAAGAGAAGCTGTCCTGCTGCTCTTCCCCACTGCATTAGAAATACTACCAAATTGCTCATAATTTCAAAACCAACAGCCTTACAACTTTGCTTGCATTTAGTTTCAGTACCAAAAGTAATTTTAAAAAAGTTACAGCTGGGACATACTTGGAAGCAATTTGTTTTGCTCTAGGAAGGTCAGTTAAAAAGAGAAGCAATTATCAGATTGCTTAAAGAAATCAATCAGTATTGTGGAGCACCTAACCAACGTAGTTCAGGAAACATATTTTAGTTTTATTTCTATTGATCGGTGGGTGATAATATATAATTGTGACAGATGCCAAAGGAGTTAAAAGATCAGATGAACTGCTGAGAGATTGCTGCCTGATATACATTCCTAAAGCAAAGACTGTGATTACATCTTTGTGCAACCTTGTCTCTACGTGGCAGTCTGCATAATGCTGCTGGGAG
>VXBC01008655.1:17291-28326 GCA_013399945.1 Ploceus nigricollis | reverse complement strand
CGGGGACAGCGGCCGGGCCCGCGCCGCAACCACCCGGACCCTGCACCCGGACCTCGCACACACCCCAGGCGCCCCGGGCCGGCCGCCTCCCCGCTCGGCGCACCGCGATCCCGGTGTATTTCCCCCCCCGGCACCTCGGTTCCCGTCCTGTGTCCCTGTCCCGGTGTATTTCCCCTCCCGGCACCTCGGTTCCCGTCCTGTGTCTCTGTCCCGGTGTATTTCCCCTCCCGGCACCTCGGTTCCCCTCCCGTGTCTCTGTCCCGGTGTATTTCCCCTGCCGGCACCCCGGCCCCGTTGCCGTTCATCTCCTGTACCCGTATCGGAGTACGGGTGCATTTCCCCTCGGTGCGCCCTCACCTAATTGCATTTCTCCTCCTACATGCCGATCCGGCTGTATTTCGCCTCCTGCACCCCAATCCGCATGCATTTCCTTTCCCGCATCCCAGCGTGGGTACATTTCCTCTCCCTCATCCCAATCCTGGTGTAATTCCCTCGGTGCACCTCGACCCAGTTGCATTTCCCCGCCCAGCATCCCAACCCAGCAGAATTTCCTCTCGGTGGGGTCTGAGCCCCTTGGATTTCCCCTCTGGGCCCTGTGATCCAGGTACATTTCCCATCACTGCGCCCCAGCTCCATTGCATTTCCTGCTGCATCCTAATCCAAGTGCATTTTCCCTCGGTGATCCTGGTGGGTTTCCCCTGTGTTCCCCTCGCTCTGGGTGTCTATCACCCCTGTCCCCTCCATGGTCCAGCAGCACTTTCCCCTTCCCCTTGAGCACCCCAGTCCCGGTGCTTTTCCTGCCCCCATCCCCTGTGAGTCCCTGGGAACTGCCACATCTGCCCTTGGAACACCCCAAAACCTTTGGGGCATTGTGGGTCCTGGGCCCAGCCAGGATTTGGCATTGCTGGAGGACGTGTTCTCTCCCCCATGGTTCAGGAGTGATAATTGGGACTTTTCCCCTTTATGCAGGGATTTTGCCTTTAGTTTCCCTTGCCTCAGCTCTGTCCTTTCACCTCCAGGATTACGCATCCATGAATATTTGTACTTCCAAGTGCTGAGCCCCGGAGACATCCGGTACATCTTCACTGCCACCCCAGCCAAGGATTTCGGTGGCGTGTTTGTAAGTATTAAAAACTGAATTTGCCACTTTGGGTCCCTCCATCCTAATATTGCTCCTTGGTGGGACTCAGTGATTTGGGGTTTTGATTAAAATGGAGCTTATTGCCCTTCCACAAGCATCCCTGGGCTCAGCAGGGTTCCAGAGGCGGGGACTGGCCCCGGGGACGCTCCGAGCGTCCCTGAACCTGGGAGCCCAAAATCTCCCCCAGAGCAGGGCATGGGACAGCGGGGCAGGGCTGGGGAGGGGGAGCAGCTCCATCCCCCCAGGCTCACCCCTGCGTGTCTCCTTGGAGAACACAAGGTACGACCAGATCCACCTGGTCCCGGCGGATCCTCCGGAGGCCTGCGGGGAGCTGAACAATGGGGTCTTCATCCAGGACCAGATCGCCTTGGTGGAGAGGGGGTAGGTCTGGCATCATGGCAGCTGCTGGGCGGGAGGGGAGCCCTGGCCACATCTCCCCATCACCTCCAGATTCTTCCTGTGGCTTTCCCCACATAGATAAATCAGGAAAATGCGAGGGTGTTCCTACCCTGGAGAATTGCATCTTGTATTTTTAGCCTGTTGTAAGGTAGAAAAGACACTGTCTGGGTTCAGATTGAAAGAGAGTAGGTTTAGAATAGACAGTGGCAAAGAACTCTTCTCTGTGAGTAGTAAGGCCCTGGCACAGGTTGCCCAAAGAAATTCTGGATGCCTCATATCCCTGGAGGTGTCCAAGGCTAGGTTGGACACTGGGGCTTGGAGCACCCTGGGATAGTGGAAGGTGTCCCTGCCATAGCAGGGAGTGGCACTGGATAGGCTTTAAGGTCTCTTCCAACCCAAACCATTCCAAGATTTTATTTTATTTTTTTTTTAGGAGTGTGGGTGGCTTGTACCTAAAATACAGACTCAGAGGAGCAGGGTTTGAGGGAGGTGTGGAATCAGGGAGACAATCCCTAGTTTGGGTGTCTGCAGGCCACCTCTGGCAGGTGCAGGCTTTGGAGCGACCTGTGGCCACCCCAGGTAGGTGACAGTGTGGTCCCTCTGTGCCGCAGGGGCTGCTCCTTCCTGTCCAAGACACGAGTGATCCAGGAGCACGGCGGGCGGGCCGTCATCATCGCCGACAACGCCTACGACAACGACAGCTTCTACATCGAGATGATCCAGGACAGCTCCCGGCGCACGGCCGACATCCCCGCGCTCTTCCTGCTGGGCAGGGACGGGTACGTGCCCGGGCTGCCTTCCCAGGGTGGGACAGCTCACGGGAACGGCCGAGTGACAGCCTTGTCCCTCCCTCACAGCAGGGAGGTCCCAGTGGTCAGCGTGGCCCTGCCAGGCTTTGGGAGCCACATTTTGCGTGGATTCGGTCCTGGTTAGTGGGCAGAGTTGGAGCTGGGTTGTGGTTTGTGCTCGGGTCTGGCTCCGCTCTCCCAGCCCTGGCAGCTTGGGAACACCTGTCATCCCTCCATCCTCCCAGGTACATGATCAGGCGCTCCCTGGAGCAGCACGGGCTCCCCTGGGCCGTCATCTCCATTCCTGTCAACGTCACCAGCATTCCCACCTACGAGATGATGCAGCCCCCCTGGACCTTCTGGTAGCAGCAAAAGGCTGTGGCGGATCAAGGACTTCCTGGTGCATCCCAGGATCTTGCCCTAAGGACCAGGTTTGAGGAAAGGATCCCAACATGCTCCAGAGATCCCGCTGGATTCGGCCACAGGGAGATCTCTCTGCTGGCACCGGTGTGTGGCCAAGGGCAAACACCAATGCCAGGGGGAACCTTGAGCCTGGCACCAAGCTGTGACTGACTGTGTGGGAGGGGGAGGGAGGGAGGGCCCAGAGCCGGCCAGCACTTCCCAGGAAATATTTGACCTTGTGCTGCTGATTTGGAGGGATGAGGACTGGCAGGGATGGGGGGGAGAGCGATACGGGCTTGGTCTGTACCAGCAAGGCTCACCCGATGTCTGTATATTTTTGTCTGAGCTAATGAAGTCTGAGTAAGTTTTAGAGAAAGGGAAGCTTCTCTTTTATTTCCAGTAGTCAGCGGAAGGGATAAATCTTATCCTCAAATTTTTTCCTAGTAAAATTCTCCAAGTACCTCCTGCAGCTGGGGCAGGGCTCAGAGCCTCATGGGACAGCACAGCCTCCAGCTCCTGTCCCCAAGGGTGGGCTGGTCACAAATCCAGAGCCCACACTTGCACAGGTGTCTGTTCCCTCAGCCCCAGCCCCGTGTCCCCACAGGACCAGCCCCTGGGTCACAGCCCTCTCTGCACTCAGCATCCAGCAATACAAAGCACAGGTCCCCAGCTGTCACCAGTCTCGGTTTATTAGGAACACTGAAGGGGATGCAGCCCCGGGATGGCTGGGGACAAGCAGGAGGAGGCAGGGCTGGTGGTGATGGCAGTGCCACAGGTGTGCCACCCTCGGTCCCACAGTCCAGCTGCCACGGACACAGTAGCAGGAAAACAGCTCCCCAAAATCCACAGAGGAAGGAAATAACCCTGGGTGCATCCCTGACCTGCTGCCTGTCACTTGGAGCCGTTGTCCCTCCAGCCACACGGTCTGCACACAGGGACAGCACTGCGTGGCGTGGCCTTGAGGGTGGCAGCATGGGATAGATAACAAGGGGACATCCAGTGGGGCCACTCTGCACTGGCACATCTCCATGTGGGAGCGCTGGGTGCAGGGAAGCACCCAGCACATGCTGCATCCCCGGGCACATCCTTGTCCCACAGCCGGCTGGAGGGAGGGACAACAACAAAACCCAAAATGTCTTCTGGGTTTGGGATGACAGCCCAGCCCA
Source organism: Ploceus nigricollis (assembly GCA_013399945.1). Lineage (NCBI taxonomy): Eukaryota > Metazoa > Chordata > Aves > Passeriformes > Ploceidae > Ploceus > Ploceus nigricollis. Next base: position 24,430 of record VXBC01008655.1, on the reverse strand, counting down.
TGTCAGCTCCTGGCCATTCTCCACCCCCACACAGCCCTGCAGTCGCTGCCCAGGGCTCTGTGTCATGGGAAGGATGGGCCAAGCTGGGAAGGAGGTGTCTGCAGCGTCAGCTCTGCTCTCCCTGCTGGACTCGAGCTCTGGGCCACTCTCCGAGGCATTCTCTGCAAGATCCTCCTGTCCCTCACTGCTGGCCAAGGCATGGAATGGAGGATATACAAGGGCCCCAGCTCCATAGTGTAGATAGTGCTAATATAGACATTAAATAGTACCCTCGTGCACAGACACATGGACACACACACACACACATTCCCCTCATCCCTGCAGGGGGGGAAGGACAAGCTCCTCCACATCCACAGCCTGCACAGACACAGCAGAGAGACCTCACAGGTGACCAGCGTGGTGTCCCAGGGGCTGGCTGGATCCCACTCTCCTCCAGCCTCCCCTGCATGCACCAGCCAGCCCTGCTGGGAACTGGGATGTGCTGGAGGGCCACTGGCTCACAGCTTGTCCTCACAGGGAGGACAGGGACAGCCTGACACACACACACACGCACAGGGACAACACGGACAGGCGGGAGCAGGGCCTGCCTCCGGCTCCCGGCTGCCCCGCTCCGGCACCTCCGGCACGCGGCGCCCACCCGACCCCACAACACAACCCTGTTCTAAATTAAAGCTGCTGCCTCTTGGAGGAACCTCCAGGCCCTCCCCTTCCCATCCCATCCCTTCCCTCTCCTCTTGCCCGGGGCCAGGATCACACATCAGTCATCTCATCCTCCAGCTCTGCATCGTCCGTCTCTCCTTCGCCCTCCTCCTCCTCGTCCGACGTCACGTCGGCGTCGTCGGCTTGCGCGAGGCACTTGGGGCACGAGCAGGTAAACAAGTAGTTCTCCCTGGCAGGTGGGCAGGCAGGAGACAGAAGGATGGTGTGGAGACAGCTACAATCCCACACTGCTGCTGGGCAGGGCTCGGGAAGAGAACAGCCAGGAAGGGGCTAAATGTGTCAGACTCAGAGGGGTTTGGGGGTTCCATCCTGCTGGCTCAGGCAGGGTAAAGGTACCCCAGGTGGAGAGGGGGATTTCTCAGCCCCACAGGGGTGATGGGACAGGGGGACAGTGACTCCCAGCAGTAACCTCTACCCCTGAGGCACAGAGAAGGAAAAGGAAGGGTCTGTAGGTGTAAGCCTGCAGAGAGGGGGAAACCCAAATCCTTGGTCCCCAAGGCTACAACACATTACAAGGAGCTGGAAGCACGAGAAGCATCACGTGCTGCACACACCCCCTGCCACGAGCCCACTGAAGTTCACAGCAGCCTGTGCACAGCCACACCCCAAGGCACACACAGCCCAGGGTGGGGATGCTGCCCTGATGGACAGTTTGGGGTGTCAAGGGGTGTGAGGGCCCCTCCAGGCAGCCCCTACCTGAGTATCTTGTTGCGGCTGTGTCTGCTGCGCTCCCTCTGACAGCAGTCTAGGTAACTGATGCAGATTTCCTGGCAGCAAACAGAAATGGGTTGGACTCAGAATCACTCCCCATGATCCCAAAGCAGCAGGATTTCTCCCAGTATGTCTCAGAATCAGGCAGAAACAGAGGGTCTGGCAGCCCCTACATGGGATGGGGATTGAATTCCTCTGCCAAGATGATGCGGGACACAGGAGGTTTTGGGGCTGGGGTCCACGGAGGATGTAGGGGACACAGGGATGATGCCAAGGTGTGATGTCACCTCAAGTCCACCCAGGCCCTGCTGTCTCACCTCTCCTGCTTCGATGTCCTCCAGAGCAGTGAGATGCAGGAGGAAGTTGTTTTCTGGGAAGGATGTCTCAGCATTGGGGATGCAGCTGTGGTTACCTATGGGCAATACAATCTCTGCTAAATACCTAAGCTCCTGGAACCACATCACATCTGAGTGCATCCAAGGCAGGACTGGCCATTCCACAGCTGGGCAAAGTGCCAGGGAACACTGAGAGAGCAGTACCCACCACATCCACCCCATTCCATCCTAGAGATGGCAAGCACAAACCCCTTTCTCCAGAGGAAGAGGTGAGCTAGCCTAGCACAGGACATTTCCCTCCTCACTACTCGTTTTCCTCCCAGTCCCTGTGTTACTTACAGCAGCTCTGCAGCACGTAGAGCCCTGATCCCTCGCAGTTGAGGAACTCTCCTGACTCTGCAGCACAGAGAGAGGGGTTAGAGCTTTGCATGGTCCATTCCTGCTCTTCCACACACAAGCACGAAGGAATGTCCATCAAAATGAACACCCACAGCCAGCACAGCCTGGGTGCTGCAGGGTGATTTCCCAAGAGCCTTTCCCTCCCACGGGGAAGGGATGGAAGACAAAGATTCATATCCCAAGGCTGCCTGCCCTGTCCCTGCATCCCAGAGCCTCACCCTTCTCAATGTCCTTGTAGAGCTGGTCGATGAAGGCGTCCAGCTCCTCCCGCTGCAGCATGGGCAGATCCAGCGCATCGCACGCGTGCACCCACTGGCTCAGGGAGCTGGGGGGAGACAGGGGACACTGTCACAGCCCCACAGTGCTGTCAGAAACAGCAGGACATTTCTACAGTCCCACAGTGCTGTCAGAAACAGCAGGACATTTCTACAGTCCCACAGTGCTGTCAGCACACAGTGAAACCTCGCAGAGGAGATCCAAGGTGGCTCTGAGCAGCCAAGGTCTGGCAGAGGGATGTGAAAGGGTTGGACACAGCCAAGATGAAGGTTTTTTTAAGTCTGCCTCTCTCTCCTCATCTCTTAAACCCAGCCATTCCTATTCCACATCTCCACTGCCTGGCAAGGAGCACCCACAAAGCCCCATTACCTGGTTCCTATGCCTTGGCCATTGGTCCCGACGAGGGCAAAGAGGGATCGAAAGCCTTCTGGAGTGAACCACTGCAGAAGGGACAGGACAAAGGAACTGAGGCCAGGCCAGCCTGCAGAGCACCTCGCTCTGCAATGCTTCGAATGCCACAAGGAGCTTTGGGGGAAGCAAGGAACGAGCAGAGTCCCAGAGGAAGCCCTGGCCAATGCTCCTGAGCTATCTGGGAGGCAGATCCACTCACCCTGCTGAGATATTCATCATAAAGGGCTTCAGTGAAGAGCAACCGCAGCAGCTCCAGCTGGCCCTGGCAGGACACAGAGCACGGTCAGGGTGGGGGTGCTGTGGGTGCCAGCCCCGGGCTGAGGCTGAGCCCAGCACAGGCCAGAGGCTTCAGGAGGACTCGGGCTCCCCGGCCTGCCCTGCACGGCTGGAGGCTGCTGCCCTCACTGCTGTGAAATCCACCCATTTTAGCAGCAAAAGCCACCTACTCAGCAGCTAAATATCACGCTGTCCCAGCCCACAGCAGTAATATCTCCCCCACAGGAAGGAGCAGCATATCCCATGAAAGCATCACAAGGCCAAAACCCTCTAAGCAACCACTTCCTCACTGTCAGGGCCCTCCCTTTAAGCCTGGAGTTTCCAGTGTTTCCCATCCCCACTGTAATGAGGCTTTGGCGTCTGTGGGCTCACAGGCAGGAGAAGGAAGGCTCGAGACAATTTAAGAGCTGCTGGGTCTTACCTTAAATTTGTCCCCCAGCAGCTTGTGCACAATCTCCTCCTCTTCATTTGCTGTCTTGTTGCAGAACTGGGAGAAGGCCTTGATCCACCACTCCTTGTCTTTAGCCTGACAAAAGAATCAAGCAGGGGAATTGCACCAACACCACTTTCCTCCCCAGCCCAGAGAGAGAGAGGATTGTCAGAATAAATGCTGAGAAAGCCAGGCCAAGGAAACAGAGCCTTGGGAATAACATCCACAAAGCCACCCACTGTACCTGCTTGATGGTGGCAACCATCCTGGCCATCAGCATGATGCTGGAAGTCTCTGGAGGGTAATGCATGTTTCTGTGGGATTAAAATGGAGAAGAGATGAGCAGATCAGGGCTGGCATGGGAATGAAAAGCTGGAGAGAGGCAGAGGCAGCTGCCATAGGTGTGCTCAGGCCTGCATTGATCCAGCACACCAAAGTGGTCAGTGCAGCACTGCTGTGTGGGGGTGCAGTGGAGAGAAGCCTGCACCCACCTTCCTGCTCCACCCATACAAACAATGCCCCTCCATCCTGCTCACTCTGCTGGGGCTTGGGACAAGATTTGGGTCAGGGATGTTGCTTATGCCCTCTGGAACCACTTTTTTTTAAAACAGGGACAGAAATGGACCCATGGGATGCTACAAGGAGGATCTCCCAGAGGCTGGAGATCTGCAGGAGCACCATAAAACTGCAGGAATGAGGGATGTGCAGCTCAGCACTTTGTAGCTCTTTAGCGGGAGAAAAATAAGGAGTGCTCAGCTGTGCGTCCAAACCCTTGGGCTGCCAACATCACAACACCCAAGCAGGAGAAAGAGCTGGGCAGTGTCCCATGGCCACCCCCACCCTCCAGCCACCTTGTGCAGGGATGCACAGCAAGGAGCCAGCCCAGGAGAGCCACCTCCCTTGCCCGTGGAGCCACAGGCAGGTCAGGCCCTACCTCCATGCCTCCTGCAGCTTGTTGAGGGGGTGTGTGGGGTCATCCCGGGACGGGCCGAGGCAGAGGACCTGGTGGTACTGCTCCAGAGCTGCCTGCCTGCATTCTGCACTGCAGTACGTCACCTAGAGCGAGGGGACAGTGCTGGCATTGGCTGTGGCAGTAGGAAAAGGGGCTCCCAGATCCAGCTGAGCCAGCTGTGCCCCCTCCCTGACCAGGAGAGCCCCGGCTCTTTGGCCCTTAGCATGGAAAGGCAGAGAGCACAAGGGCCCGGCTGGATGGGAAGGACGCGAGATCCCAAGGAGAGCACGGTCCCTCCCGGCAGTGCCGTACCTGGCAGCGGGGACACTGCTGGTGCAGGTCCTTCCGGATGCTGCACTGCTCCGGGTGAGGCAGCACCAGGGAGCTCCTCCCCAGCAGGCGCTGCGCGTTCTCCTCCGCCGTCTCCAGCGCCCGCAGGCAGTGATCACAGGCTGGGGGAGACAGGAAGGGTGGGGGGGGGAAGGAGGGATGGATGGAGGCATGGTGGATGGATGGGTGGATGGATGATGGATGGATGGAGGGATGGGTGGAGGGATGGTGGATGGATGATGCATGGATGGTTGGATGGATGGGTGGGTGGATGGAGGGATGGATGGAGAGATGGATGGAGGGATGGATAGATGGATGGATAGAGGGATGGATGATGGATGGATGGGTGGATGGATGGATGTGGGATGGATGGATGCGGGATGGATGGATGGATGATAGATGGAGGGATGGATGGATGGACGGACGGATGGACGCCACAGGAAAGCCTTCAGAAAGCAAAGGGACCAGAACCCAGCGCAAGGCAATACAACTGGTACCAACACCAGAGAGGATCAAGGGGATGGGGCTTGGAGCAACCTGGGCTGGGGCAAGGCATCCCTGCCCATGGCAGGGGTGGAATATTATCTTTAAGTCCCCTTCCGACCCAACCCATTCCAAGATTCTATGGTGGCACCTGGCACATTCCTCCAGAGCTAATGGAAGTCACCATCCCTCAGATGACACCTGAACTTGCCAACAGTTCAGTGTAGAGGCAGAAAAGCCAGCAGGGCCACCTTTTTAGAGGCGATAAGACAAACCCAAACTCTTCCCTTGGTACCTCTGCGGTCCCGCGGTCACCCCACCGGGACAGGTGACAGGGATGGGGACATGCCACCAGCGCCAGCCGCTCACCTCGGTAGTTGTACAGGGCATTCCAGAGGAACTGGGATGACACCACCGGCCTCTCCACAAAGACTGTTTCCCCTTTGCGGATGTTTCTGGTGGCGAACAAGCCCTTTCCCTGCCGAGGGACAGCCGCGGGTCNCTGGCCAGCGTCTGAAAACAGCGCCAAAACACCCCAAAACAGCGCCAAAACACCCCAAAACGGGGCCGGGGCGCTGCCGCTGCCACCCCACATCGTACAGGAGTTTGCTGCCTCTCCCCAGTCAGTTATTATTATTTAATGGTAGCGGAATAGCCGTCACAGCCCTGTCAGGTAGGAGCACAAGTTCCCCCCTCACTTGAGGTCTCCCCTCCTGGAGAGAGGAGGCATCGCCCACTGCCCTGCGCACCCAAAACTGGCCCGACTTTCCCCAAAAAAGCCTTCAAAACACGCTGCTGTGGCCACTCTGCCCTCGCTACCTCCTGCCTGGGGGTCTGCAAAGCCTTAAAGTCCACGGAAATGCGTGTTTGGTTGTATTTACTAATCCACAGCGCTGCGGCTCAGCCCCGCTCCTCGCTGGCCAGGCGGCGGGAGCAGGGTTGGGAATTCGAGACTATTCCTTATTCGGGGCTTTGGGGAGTGATTTGGTGTCACTAGATGTCACTGTCGGCGCGTGGCGGGGACACGACACCGGGTGACAAGGCGGGAGCTGCCGTCTCCATGCCCGGGCCAGCAGCTGGAGCATGGCCTCGGGAGTGGCCACTGACCCACAGCGGGGCCGCAGGGCTGGCCACTGCTCCGGCCACCCGGCCGGGGACAAGGGACAAACAGGCTGCCAGGGCCACGTTCCCTGGCCCTGCCGTGGGATCCAGAGCCAGCGCAGGCTGTGCTCCATCACACTGTGCCCATGGCAGGGACAAGGACAAGGCACAGGTGGGACAATGCTGCCGTGACTCCTGTTGCCATTACATCCTCAGCGATTCATGGAATATTTGTGTGGGAAAAGCCCACTAAGACAAACGAGTCCAATGTTCCCTGACACTGCCAAGGCCACAGCTGAGCCATGTCCCCAAGTGCCACATCCACTCAGCTTTTAAATCCCTCCAGGGATGGGGTTTCCACCACTGCAGCTGTGCCCAGGCTGGACAGCTGTTCCTGTGAATGAATTTTCCCCAACATCCAATATTAACATCCCCTGTCACAACCTGAAGCCATTTCTTCAGAGATTTTTTCATGGAAGGGGTGGAATGGGCATTAGAAGGGGCTGCCCAGGAAGGTGGTGGAGACCCCATCCCCTGAGATGTCCAAGGAAAGCCTGGACGTGGCACTTAGAGCTCTGGGCTGGGGACAAGGGAGAATCGGGCACAGCTTGGGCTCGGTGACCTTGGAGGGATTTTCCAGCCTCAGTGATCCTGGGATTCCTCTCCTCCTGTCCCTGTTCCCTGGAGCAGAGCCCAACCCCCCCGGCTGTCCCCT
>VXBC01008655.1:789-17151 GCA_013399945.1 Ploceus nigricollis | reverse complement strand
GGAGCTGTGCAGAGCCACAAGGTGCCCCCTGAGCCTCCTTTTCTCCAGGCTCAGCCCCTTCCCAGCTCCCTCAGGAATTCTCTAGCCCCTTCCCAGCTCATTCCCTGTCCTGGCCACGCTCCAGCCCCTCAGGCTGGCAGAGCAGGAGCTGCAGAGAAGGTTTGGTCACATCCACCTGCAGACTCAGGTTCTTGTTCTCCAGGAGCCTGAGCACCCCATACTCACCAGGCATGACTGCTCTTACTGAAAATGTAATTTTATCTTGGCAGGAATCAGCCCAGAGACAGTAACTCCCTTCATCTACTTTGATATGGGGTCATCAATCAATTGAAAAAAAGATCTTTAGTATGTATTTTGTCCAAAATAGTTTATTAAGAAAAAAACCCTCAAACTCTTTTGAGAAGGATGAAAATACTTTTTTTTTTTGTTTTGTTACTCATTTCAATTGAAAATTAAAGTGAGTACTTGGAAATTTTTCCATCTGTTTTTTGTTTTTACACTCATTCCATCTCTCTTTTTAAAATTAACTCGATTCTTATCAGGAGAAAAAGCAAATAAATAAGTGACACGCATTAAGGCAAAAAAAAAAAAAAGGTATTTCTATAAATAACAATATAAGAGTAAAGTGTTATACAGTGTTCTAGGTCAGAAAGAGACGGAATAAATTATCCTGAGCTGATGGGCCGTGGTGGCTGCTGCCCTGGGCAGCCGTAGGAAGGCAAGGTGACAGCCTGAGTCCTTAGTCCTGGCCCCCCAAAGCCCTCCCTACCCCCAAAAATCCAGCTGTTAACCGCATCGGGCTGCTCCAGATGTGCTCGGAGCGCTCCAGGTGCCGTGTCCCAGGGCAGCTGCACGGATAATGAGGAGAGAACAGAGCAGTTGCCTGTGTCTGGGCCACAATGGCACATCTGGCTGCAGGGCAGGGGGCTGTCTGGTGCAGCAGCTGAGGTGTGGGAGCTGCTTTTTACTGCAGCCTCCAGCCCTGCACCTCGGCCAGCCCCGGGGCAGCTCCCTGCAGCAGCAGCACACACACACACACACCCCCTGAGCAAGGACAGCAGTGCCAGGGGACGCACACCTCCAGGGGCTGGAGCCAGTCTGGGGAGCCGTGCAAAAGGCACAGATACAGCAAGGCACTGACAGGAGGAGGCACTTCTGCTCCAGGGCAGGCTCAGACCCTGCTCCACGAGTCTGTGTGTGGCAGCAAAGGACTTCCCCGTCTGGGGGCATTTTGGTTGTGATTGATCTGAACATCTAACATGGGAGTCAAGTTGAGAAGAAAAAGCCATTAGGGAGATTCTCCTCCTTCCTCCTTGGAGCACACAGCCACACATAAGTGACCCGGGTTTGAAATGTCCTTGTGCTCAGAGCCATCAGAGACAGATCCCATTGCCTGCCGAGCATCAGAGACTCTCTGATTGTGACCCCAGCATCAAAGTCACCCTCTGCTTGTCACCCCAGCTGCAGAGTCACCCTCTGATTGTCACCCCCACACTAGAGAAACCAGCAGATTGTCACCCCAACATCAGAATCACCCTCTGATTGTCACCCCATTATCAGTCACTCTGATTGTCACCCCAGCACCAGAGACACCCTGATTGTCACCCCAGCCTCTCTGCTGGAAACTGTTTGTGTGTCCTGGTGCTTCATGAGCAAACAGGAGATCACCTGCCATCAGGTGATGAAGCCCCAGGAGTTACAGCACTTGGCTAATGAACAGCAGCCAATGAAACTTGGGGGGTTCCTCCCAGCCAGCTGCAGTTTGGTCCTGTAGCTCCAGCTCTCGGATCAGTCTCGCTTGGACCAAAGCAGCACAGACACGTCCCCAGGCATCAGAAACCAGCCCAGTCTCCTCAGCTGTTCAAAGCTCCACGTCCACAGGGTCCTCCTCGTGGTCCTTGCTGTCGGTGGAGTCGGCGCTCGCAGGCTGGATCACCCCAAACTGCGACAGCTTTGCCGCCTTCTGCTCCATGCTCTGCTTCCTCCACTTGATCCTCCGGTTCTGGAACCAGACTTTGACCTGGATGGGAAGTGGCACAACAGCTTAACCCAAGGGCTCCAGGAGCCCTTTTCCAATCCACGTGCTTCTGAGGTGGATATCCCCAAAAAGCAGAGTTCCTTAAAGTGGGGATGTGCATTATTCCCTCAGGGAATAGTGAGTGAGAACAGGAGGAGGTGAAACTACAGAGGGCAGAGTGGTGATGAGAAAGGATCAGGGGACAGGGGCATGCAGCTGCACTGAGAAGGCTCTGGCCAGGGAAGTGAAGGAAGCAGCTCCCTAAGGAACCCCTGAGCCCATCCCCAGCACTGCAGTTGCCACAGGGCATGATGAGACTCCCAATAATTATTCCTTGTCTCCCCAGAACTGGCCTTGTTTTGCTCTACCTTTTTCCCAGCTGAATTTAGATCCCACTGTGGAAGATCACCTGGCTCCTTCTTTCCACACTAAACAAGCAATTTACTGTGGGAGAAGCAGGAACTCACACGGCAGAGCAGGGAAATAATTATATCCAGTGTCATAAAAGGACACTTGAAACAGTCACCAGAGGATCATGACAATGCAGACACAGAAACCAACCCAGCTCCAACTCTAAAGCACAGCAGGGTTGTGCTCCTGAATGCTTTTTGTTCCACTTCATGGATTCAGAAATCTTATCCAGAAACCATCCAAACTCCAGGCACATCTGTTCAACGTCACCTGGCAGCAGGGTGTCCCACGGGTCACTTTGCACCGTGTCCTCCTCCCACCACGCTTCCCACGGGACCATCAGCACAGAGCAGCCCCAGGATCAGTTCCACCAGCTGAGCTCCCCCATCCCTTACCTGGGTCTCTGTGAGGTGCAGAGTTGCAGCCAGGTCCACCCTCTCCGTGCCCACCATGTACTGCTGCTTGAGGAACTCCTGCTCCAGCCGCTCCAGCTGCTCTGGTTTGAACACGGTGCGGACTCTCTTCATCTTGCAGGGCCCCCCCGACCTCCAAGGCCCGGCGGGACCCAGCGGGTTGGTCCCGACACAGTGAGACAACTCCAGACCTGTGAGAAAGCAGCAAAGATTGAAGGGGTCTGCACTAAAGGAGCTGGGAGAAAGCACCAAACCCAGCAGGGATGTCCCTGCCCTGTCCCTACCCAGATAATCTCATCCAGGCTCCTTTTCCCATGAAAAGCTGGAGCAGAAGAACTTTTGAGGGCCTGTTCTATGGTTTTATCCTCAGGGTCCACCAAGGACAGTCCTGGACATGCAGCCAGACCCAAAGAAATCAGCACTCAGCGAGGTGGGCAGGATTTGACCTTTGCCTGCACAAGACCTTTGTAACAGGATAATAAATTGCGTCAAGAGCTGTGGAACACAAAAATCCCACCTCTGTCTCAAGAACCCCCGAACCACAAATGTTCAAAGTTTGGGGGAGTTGACCCCAGACTGGCCCCTGGTTTTCCCCTTCCCTTGGCACACAGGGTCAGTGTCCAGGATCCAGCTCTCATGCAGGACCACATCCTGCACCTCTGCTCCCCATAAAGTTCCCAGGGGCGCTAATGATTTAGCAGGACTAACAAGTGTATCTGACCTGTCTCCTCTCCAGCTGTGGCCTGAGGATAACCGTAATTAGCATAAATTAACATACAATCCAACACCAGCACTGCCACTGGCACCTGGCTGAGAGCAGGTCTCCCCTTCCCCAATCCCTCATCCTTCCTGACCCAGCTGATGTCCCTGCTCACTGCTGAGCGGCTGGGCCTTGAAAATCCCTTCCCAGCCCAACCACTGATTCCATGCCCAGGTGATTGCACTGGAGAGCTCCTCCAGAGCTCACAGCACAGCCTGAAGGGTTTAGGAGCCACGGAAGGCCAGCACTGATGGCACCACGGCATTCTCGGAGCACAAGATTCACTTTAACATAACCCACTAATTACAGCCAGTGGGATTTTCCCTGTGGAAAGCACCGAATGCACTGACAGGATCAGGCCATTAATGGTCCCCATCTCTGCTGTTGCAAATTATTGTGGCTAGCCAGGTTTCTCTAGCTTTTATGGAAATACTGCACATAATGATCCCCATTCACACCTGCTACTTATCTCTGCTTTAATGACTGATCTTGTCACGTTCTCCAGGCACAAACCTGCACCTTGACCTACTTATTTTCATTAATTGGGTGTAAGTTCTGCGTGTGTTTAAGGATTTGTGGGATGGAGACCTGACAGCTTAACAGCTGTAATTGCACTTAAAACTATTTTCATTATTAAAATCTTTTCACCCATCACTTTTTGTTTCTATTTTAACACTGGAATAATAGCAAGTGTAATTTCCAACATGAAACGCTGAGTGGAAATTGGTCTGCAAATTGTTTAACTGTGTTTTCATACCTGGATGTTTGATATAATATAAAGATTAACACAATTCTGCAGATGCTGTCTCGTGAAAGAAATAATATATTAAATAGTTGTGCTAAGTACTTAATAAAAGATCAGCAAATGCTTTTGGTGCCTGAATATTGTAGCATCAGGATCAGATCTGGAGTTCCTTATACACAGGGAATATGGGCCTGGCTGCAGGTTTTGCCTGGACAACAGCAAGATCACGCTCTGAATGCTGAAAAGGAATACTTAATTGCAAGAAAAACACTCTGAATAGAGATACTTTGTTAAAATCACTTGGTCGTTGTCCTTGTAAAGTTCCAGTGAAAATAGATCCTGACAGATCAGGCAGTATCATCCATCACCACGGTGTAAATTTTACCCACAGATCAACAAAAACATTTTCCTTAGACGCTTCTGCACTAAAAAGATGAAGTTTTGAGGGCCAAGTGCTGCAAAACACTTGGCAGTTTCACTTCTGTGAGTGAAAAATTGCAGGGAAAGCAAAATTAGAGAGGGATGAGGGCAAATTTGGGAGAAGGGGGACCCACACAGCAGCAGAGGTGAAGAAATTAATTTTGGGAGCGAGGCTTTGAGAAATTATAGCAGGTTTTTGGTTAAAACTCTGGCAGTGAAGTGCCTTCCTGATATATGAAAGGAGAAATAAATGCCAGTGTGTGTAAAGTCACCGTAAAATCTGATGGAATCACAGACTGCTTTGGGTTGGAAAGCTCCTTAAAGATCATCCAGTTCCAACCTCTGACACCTTCCACCAGCCCAGGCACTGGAATACTGCTTTTAGCTCTGTCACTTTACTGTTACATCTATTCGAAGTTTCTGGCTCCATCTCAAGTGCAATCAGTGAGTTTGGATATTCTGCACCGGGTTCTGGACTGGGCACTGAATCATGGATTAGTAAAATCCTGTAGCATCTGCAGGGATCAACCACAGGCTCTTATTTAAGCTGTTCAGGGGCATCAGGTGTGTTAGAAACTGCCTCGCAATATAAAAAAACTTAACAAATATACAAAAAAACCCACATAAACCGTTCCTTTTTGGTCTCGCTATATCAATCACCTACAGAGGGGAAAAAACTCCAAGGAAAGTTTTCCCTCCGCCTCGTTCCTGTCCCGCAGCCGCAGCCCAGCGCTTCAGCTCGGGGCTGCTCCAGAGGCTGCAGGAATGGAACCACACCGGCAGCGGGGACCGAAGTGCTTGGGGGTGACCCCGACCCCGTTATTTCCCAGCGGGGCGGTGCCGGCCGAGCTCCCGGCGGGCCGGTNGGCGGGGGCTGCACACACCCCGCTGGCCGCCAGCAACACCCCTACCGACAGCCCTGCTTCCCCACCGACACCCCAGCAACACCCCAGTTTCCACACAGACACCTCTTCCTCCCCACCAACACTCCCATGGAAACCCTCCTTACACTCAAGCTCCTCCATGGACACCCCTCTTTCCACTCCAGTCCCACGGTTCCCCTGTTCCCGTGGACAGCCCCACATTCCATGGCAGCACTCCCACAGACACCACTCCTTCCACCCTGGCACCCCATGGACACCCCTCTTTTCCTGCTGTCACCTCCAGTGTCACCTGCCCTCCATCCTCCCCTACAGTGACCTGCGCTCTTTGCCCATGGACCCTCACACTGGCACTCCCTCCTTCCCCAAGGATGCCCCATGGATAATGGTTCCTTCCTCATGGACCCTACACCAACACCTGTTCCTTCCTCAGACACCCAAAACAACACCTAAACTCCTTCCCGATGGACACCTCACAGCAGCACCAATCCCCTCCCCAGGGACACCCACAGGGACACAAACATATCCCTCAGTCCCATTCCCAAACCCCCCTGAGATCCCCAGGCCTCACAGGAGCCCCCACAGCATCTCCTGGCCACACTCCTCAGGGCACGGCCTACAGACCCCAGGCTGTGCCAGCACATCACATCGTGCCCCTGTGCCAAGGGGAATGTGTCTGTACCTGTCCAGGTGTGCCACAGGGTGTGGGAATATCTGGGATAGGGGAGCAGCACCTCAGGAGCTCACACAGGATCCAAGGTGACCGTGCCCTGGGAATGGAACTGGTGCCATCCCTGTGTGACACCCTCGCAGCTGGGCACAGCCACATGGGCTGATGGGGAGCTGCAGATGGCACAGACACCTCTCCCAGGTGGGATTCCTGCTCAAATCCCACCAAATTCTCACTGGAAATTCACTCTGGTGTGTACAAACAGAGAAACCCCGGAGTCTCCAGGTCAATATGCACAGAGCAAAAATCCCCTGTGGTTTAATAACCTGGCATTAACCATCCCTGCATGCACAGGCTCACAGGCCATATCACTAAATCCTGCCTAAAACAGGGATTCATGCCATTTAAAGTTTCTTTTCCCTGCACAATGCATAGAAATAATTATAAAAATCTCTGTGTTTTTGAGCATTTCAAAGCAGATGGAATACACAGGCAGGATTATCCTGCTCACGAGGAAGCACCCTGGTGATGGCTACAGGATCCTCAGGGAGGAGGATGCTCACAGGAGACAAAAGAGTCCCTGAAGTTTGCCTTTAAAACACGTTTTTTCCTGCCTTTTAGCATCCTGTCTTCCCCAGCAGCTTCCAAATAAGTGAATAAATACAGCTGCTGCTTTATTGCTCCTTATCCAAACAGGCAACTCTGATCCTGCTGCCGTGGAACCACGGCCTTAATTGGAATCACACGTTCAAAGCTGAGTGAGTGCTGAAGCCTCTCCCAAAAAAAGTCACCTTGGGAAAAAAAAACATCCTTGGAGATTCACAGCTCCTGGCTTTGCTGGCACAGAGGATGTGTGGGACTGAACATGGGTGTCATTAGATGAGGTTCAGGGTTATTAAAAGGTTATGAAATCAATTCATGATTTTTGCTCTTTATACTAAGTCCTGACTGGTGCTGTGATTCCCAGGGAAAGCAGTGTCAGAGCTGCTGCAGTTATTAAAGGATCTCTGCTGGGGTTGTTGGGATGGGCGAGCTGCAGGCAGGGCAGGGACACTGATGGATCCCCCTGGCAGGATGGGTGGACAGATGGATGGACAGGGAGCAGCTGGGATGGACAGGGAGTGCTGGGATGGACAGGGAGTGCAGGGATGGACAGGGAGCAGCTGGGATGGACAGGGAGCCCCTGGGATGGACCGACAGACGCTCCTCCAGCCAAACCCCGGCTGACTTTTCCCTTCACTCCTGCTTGGCTGCAGGTGCTGCCTAATGACGTGTCCTGTTTCCCATTAGTGCTGTGTGCTCAGCTAATGCATTTTGGTGGGAAAGCTGGAAATTTTCACCCGCTGGTAATGACTTGGGAAATGTAGCACCCAGNATCCCCCCTGAGCAAAGGGAAGGAGGTGAAAAGCATTTCCTGATAACTCCATTAAAGAATGAGGCTGCATTAACATTCCAAGTCCCTCGACAAGAGATGAAAGTGGGGAACTCAGTTCAGCCTCTCCTGCTCCAGATGTTATTATGGGCTCCCTGAAAGGTTTTTTTATTTCTTTTTTTGCAAAGAGACAAAGATGTTGCCTACTTCAAACGGGGCTAATTGATGCTAATGACTATCAGATAGAGGGGGGGCCCTTTTTCCCCCTGCCAAGGGGAAAGAGAGAGCGCATTTTACAATCCCCCCATAGAAAACGCCCCACTCTTCAATCCAGGTTGGTGCTTTAGGGATTTTTGTTCCTCCCTGGCTGCTGCTTTCTCTCCTCCTCCTCCTCATTCCCCCCCTCCCCGCTTCATCTTTTCTGTCCCCCTTCTTCTGGGCACCCCGCAGCTCTCACTTGTTTGCCCATGAGAAATTTCACACCTCGCCTCTCGGCCGGTGAGGAGAGCCCGGCTCCATTTCCATCCCTGTCCCAGCCGCAAACCCATCCCAGCGGGGCGAGAGGGGTGGCGGAAATTTCCCCAAACCCACAGCAAGCACACGCGAAAACGTGACGGGGATTTGGTGCATCTGTAATCCGAGGCGTGAGTCCTCCTGCCAGCGGGGAAACACCCCAGGATCGGAGCATCCCTGCAGGCAGGGAGAGAGGAGGGACCCCAGGCTCCCAATCAGGGAGAGAGGATGGATCCCAGACACCCTGCAGTCAGAGGAGGATGGATCCCAGGCTCCTTGAAATCAGGGAGAGAGGATGGATCCCAGACTCCCTGAAGTCAGGAGAGAGGATGGATCCCAGGCTCCTTGAAATCAGGGAGAGAGGATGGATCCCAGACTCCCTGCAGTCAGAGGAGGATGGATCCCAGGCTCCCTGCAGGCAGGGAGGGAGGAGGGATCCCAGGCTCCCTGCAGGCAGGGAGGGAGGAGGGATCCCAGGCTCCTTGAAATCAGGGAGAGAGGAGGGATCCCAGGCTCTCCACAGNCTCCCTGCAGGCAGGGAAGGAGGAGGGATCCCAGGCTCCCTGCAGGCAGGGAGGGAGGAGGGATCCCAGGCTCCTTGAAATCAGGGAGAGAGGATGGATCCCAGGCTCCCTGGAATCAGGGAGAGAGGAGGGATCCCAGGCTGTCCCTGCTGCTGTACCAGACCAGTGCTCCTGCTCATTGGAATAAATGGCCCAGCACCAACAGCCTGAGTGGGCTGAAATCCTGAGCTCGTGTCTTTTAGTGAAAATTGCCTTAAAAATGGGGTTCGGAGCACCAGGTTTTGGCCTTACGTCAGATTTTTGCAAAGGTTTCTCTGGTGCTAATCCAAAGTGAGAGTAAATAATAATCCATGAACCAGTGATGGGCAATTAGGAATGTTCTCGAACCCCATGGCTCCTTGAGCTGGTGATTGGCCCCTTTCCAAACTGGATCCCACTGAATCCTCTAGGAGAGGGGAATGGGGATCCCTCTTTGCAGTGGGGAGAGGAGCATGGGTTTTCTCCGAGGAGGACGATGGATGTGTTCCTATTCCTCCAGGATAACGCCTAGAAAAGATCAATTCCTCTGGCTCACAGCAATAGCTGTGGGTGCTCTGTGCACCGGGAGCACCTGGAGCTGGGTGCCAAGGAGCCACCCTGCCTCAGCTCTGTCACCCTCAGGCAGGCCCTGGGGGGCTGCAGGAGGTGCAGACCGCGGTGCTGGAGCTGACTGCTCCTGGTAAATCCCATCTCTCCTGTTGCAGGAGCATCCAAGTCTCCTTCTGATCCTCAGCACCTCGCAGGGTCTCACCAACAGCCCCAGACTGGGCGAGGACAGGAGCCCGGGTTCCAGGTGACAAGAGCAAGGCCACCCCCCGAGGACCCTGCCAGGTTCCGGTGTCAGTACAGCGTGGGATGGACAGGACAATTTGGGGACATGCCAGTTTCACAGAATGTCATCCCAAACGCTGGCCTGGAGAGGAGGCTGTGCCGGTTCTCTCCATCCTTGTCACCTTGTCTCCTGCCTGTCAGACCTCCCCAGGCTGACTCAACATGTCCCAGGCCAGGCTGGACGGGGTTTGGGGCAGCCTGGGATGGTGGAGGGTGTCCCTGGTGGGACGAGATGGTCCTCAAGGTCCCTTCCAGCCGCAGCCATTCCATGATTCTGTGTTCACGCAATGGAAAATTCCCCCCGCAAACCCCAGGGCCCTTGGTTTGTGCCGAGGGGAGGCAGAGGGCAGCAGCCCCCTGAGCCCAGCCCAGACAGGCAATACACACCCGAGCCGCCCCTCAGACACCGCTGCCCGGCTTCATTGTCAGGTTAATTTGGGATAATGGCCTGCAAAGCACCTCAGCCCCATCCAGGCCTCATTAGCACTTGATAATATCGAGCATCCTGAGGAATTAGGGCTTTTCCCCCTCCTCCCCAGCCGGGCTGATTCATCACCCAGGCACCCGGGCATGTCCAGGCAGGAGCCGGGGCAGCCCCTGCAGAGTGCAGGACTGCATTCTGCCCCAGCTTTTCCTTGGGGGGAAATCCCTGGTCCCAGCGGGCTCGTTCCTGCGTGTCGCGCTCCTCGATGCCACATCTGGCCCCATATCTCAGCCAGATGTGGAATGAGGGAGCGGGACGTGCTGCACCCCCCGCCCTCGCGGCTGCCTGGGGTCCCTTCCCAGCACCGCGTGTCTGGAGAGCGTGAGCTGGGCCACGATGTGGTCGGGCTGGATGACCTTTAAAAGTCTCTTCTAAGCCTAGAATTCCGTGGGGCTACATCCAGCTGCCTGCAAAGCCTGGGAGAAGCCCCAAAAATCAATTAACACTCGAGACGCTCCGTGCTCCTCCCGTCACGCACAGCCCCGGAGCCCCCACTCACAGGGCTTGCGATTCCAGGTGTCGAGAGCATCCCAAACCTGCGCATTTAAAATTAATTGGGAATTATAAACAAACTAAGCATTGAGGCAGCGCTGGGCCGGGCCTGAGTGCGCCATCAGCCCGCTGCTCCCTTCAATTATCTTTTTTTTCCCACATTGTTCTCTCCTAATGAGGAGACTAATGACCAAAGGATGGTTCATAAGTGGTTCCCAGACTCTCCTTGCCCAGGGCAAACACCGTCCACAATAGGATCACAAATTGTAGGGAGAAGCCCCGGCTGATCACATCAGAAACGGTGCAGGGATTTATCTCTCGGCCTTAACAATAACAGTATGTTCTTAATCGCCACTCCAAAGGGACAACTGGCGGGGGATCTGCCCGGCCTCATCATTAAAAGCTGGCAGCATCTTTGCTAGCGCTGCCCCTTTGTTCATCTTTCATTATTCCAATGCTCCGGCCCCGTTAATTCCTCTCCATCTTATTAAATCAATAGAGATGAGTGGGGGGAGGATGGGGCAGATCCGAGGCTCGGATCCGGCTCGGCTCTCCGCGGGGGAGCGGGGTCAGAGCCGGCCCGGCCCCCGCCTGCCCGGGGCTCTGCTCACCCAGCTCCCGCGGCGGGGGAAACTGAGGCACGGGAGCTTCACAGCCGAAATCAACCCCAGGACGAGGTTTTAGCAGAGTTGGGAGGCTTTATCTGCCCGCCAGTCCCACACCTTCCGTCAGGATCCACGTATTCATCCCACAGCATCAGCACTTGCTTATTTAACGATTTAATCAGTTTTTTACAATAAAATCAAACAGATTTTATGCAAAGATGGTGCCAAGGTCACCCAAATTCATCCCGCAGCAGCAGACATCGCTTGAATGATTTGTTCAGCTCTTACAATAAAAGTACACCAGGCAGAGGGGGTCTGGTGCCAGGTTCCCCCCAGGGAAATCCTGGCTCATCCATGCTGGGGTGACAGTGCCACAGGGACAAGGGGGTTCTTTTTGGCCACAAACCATTTGCAAAGAGGGAGATGNTATTTCATAACAGCTCATTTCACCACAACTGGTTTAAAGTCAGGATTTTTAAACGCGAAGATTTTGGTCACTGCAATGCTCAGTCCGGAGGGGAACCCTCAGTTTACCGGTTCCCCTGCTGCATTTCCAGGCAGGTCACTCCATTTCATCCTTATTTTCATGTACCCAGGAGAGTTTCGTTTAAAATGTGATGCCTTTGCTCCCTGTACAAGGCAGCTTGGGGTAAAGTCATCCCAGACAGTCTGGAAAATAGGGGATGTGCTGGCATTTCCTCCCATTGCTCATGATGTCTTTTTTATATTCCCACTGAAACCGGGCAGAGCCGCCTCGGGAAACTTATTTGATGTTTCACTCGGGAATTAGCGGGGAGGGAGAAGCAGGGGAAATGCTCCCTGACCATTTAACAAGATTACACGAGGGGATGGAGCCCGCAACACGCACGGCCGCCCCCGGCCCGGCCCGGGCTTTGCCTTGAACCTCCTCCCGCGGCTCCTGGTCCCTCCCGGCCCCCCGGCCCCGGCTCGGGACACGCTAATCCCGCTGAGCGAGCCCCTCCAAACGGGGCACGGCGCTGCCAGCCCGGGGAGGGGACGCGCCAGGGGCCTGCAGAGCAGCCGGGGCACAGCATCGGGTGCGGGGGTCCCGCTGCTCCGAACGCCCCAAATGCCGTGTGCGCGGCAGGGAGGGGGGCAGGGAGGGGCACCCCAAGGGCCTGAGCGCTCAGCTCAGCCTGGTTATCCTCTCTCCAATCTCTCCATGCCAGTCCCATCCCATTTAGCCAGCCGGCCGTTTGCACCTCTTCAGCAGCGCCCAGCATTCATCCCGATCATCCACCCATCCATCCTCCCCACCTGGGGTCCCTCGGGGAAACACCTCTCCCTGATCCGCCTCCACCCATCCCCGCCTGTCCCACGAGCCTCCCGCTTATCTCCGGAGCCCAGAGGAGATTTGCCGGGAAGGGCTCAGCGCTGCATCTTTGGCAGATAACCTTTATCCCCTTAATAAAGCTGCTTAATTCTCACTTCCTTTTAATTATCCGTCACTGAAAGCCACCTCGGGTTTTGCAGACAGGTGAAAAACCAGCGTCTTTCTGAGAGCTATGGATTGGGAAGGGACTGGCAGGGTGTTTGGGATGTGGGAGGATTTGGGTAAGGACACACAGCTCTTACTCTTTCTTTATTCTTCCTCTTTTATACACAGGTTTCCGGGGGGATGAGAGGACCAAGGCTCTGCCCCAAGTGGATCGATCCAGCCCGAGACCTTCCCAAGCATCTCTCTCCCTTATTTTCCACAGCGCCAAAGCACGGTGCCCAGCCTTGGTCCCGATCCACGTGCCCCAGTGGAGCTGCCAGGAGCTGGGCTGAGCTGCAGACAGCAGGACCGGAGAGGAAGGAACTGCATTCCCCCCCCCTGCCCAGGCTGGCAGGGCCAGCCGGGATGAATCCAGCTTTTTCTGCAAGCCATCAACTCCATCCCATAATCGGGGGCAGACCTGGGGGCTTGGCTCTCCTCATCCCCACCGGAGCAGCAATCCCTGCTTTGTCCCGCGCGGTTCCTTCCCCACCCTGAGGAACTGCGAGCAGGTCAATCGCTGCCCCGGAGGAAGACAGGGGATGGCATTCCCTGTGACTCAGCTGTCCCGAGGGGACAGAGCCATCCTGAGCCCTCAGGGGTTATCACCCCCCATGACAAAAAACCTCCCGCTCAAATCCCGAGGTGCCACAGGAATGTGATTTAATCCGTCTCATACACAAGTACATTTTAAAAACCCGACCAAGCCCAGCAGTTTTAATTAAATCATTCCCGGCTCGGACATTCCCCGCAGGGGGGGCCGAGCCGGGCAGACCCTGCGGGAGCATCCCCGGAGCGGGGTCGGGTCCCCCACTGCTGCCGGGAGGAGCCCGCTCCTGAGCCCCGCCAGCTCCCGGGGGATTAAAGGTGTCCTGAGAACAACGAAACTGCCGCAATCAGCTCAGCCCCCGGCCGGGCGGGATTGAAACGGCCCCGTGAGCCCTCTTGTCTCGGGGCTGATTGGAATGAACCACCGGCATGCCAGATTAGCGCTTAAACCCGCGCCCAGCCCGGGCTCCCGGCAGACATGTGAAGACATTAGCACAGTTTGGGCTCTTTGAGGTGTGCCGGCTAATCCCTGCAGCAGCCGGGACAAAGGGCAGCTTCCGTCACAGCGTCCCCTTCTCCTTGCACTGTTCCTCTCTCCTTGGACTGTCCCCTTCTTGCCTTGTCCCCCTTTCCCTGTATCACCCCCCTCGCACACTCCCCCTCTCCTTGCACTGCCCCTTCTTGTATTGTCCCCTTCTCCTGCAGCTTCCCCGTTTCCAGGCGTCATTCCCCTCCCCGTGCACCATCCCCTTCTGCTGATATTGTCCTCTCTCCCTGCACCATCCCCTCTGCCTGCATCATCCCCTTTTCCCTGCACCGTTCCCCTTCTCCTTGCACTGTTCCCTTCTCTCTGCACTATCCCCTTAACTGTCCTCCCTTTCCTGGACTGTCCCCCTTGCCCTTGCCCCATGTTTCACACCTGCCCAAATAAATCCTGCACCTGAGGCTCTTTTTCCCCCAGCTCCAAAGCCAGACACGGACCAAGCCCAGTTCCAGGAGCTGGTACTGCCCAGCTGAGCACCCCATGTTCCCACTGCTGCTCCTCTCTGGGACATCCCAGGTACTCACTTGCTTTGCACCCTCCAAGGAGCTCCCCAGCCTCCCTGGATCCCACCTTTGGGTCATCCCCTGCTCAGAGTCCATCCCAAAACTGCTCGATTTGAGGCTTGCACCTCTGCCTGAGCAGAGCCAAGCAATGAAAATCAAAGCCTGGCTAATCCTTGCCCAGCTGAGATGCCACCCCAGGAGCTCAGGTCACAGAGCTCCCTCCAGCTCTGTCTCCAGGTGCATTTCCCTGCTGTCCTGGCTCTAAATCCCTGGAGAGGAAGGCAGCACTGGGATTTATGAGCTGTGGGCAGAGCAGGGTGTTGTGGTGAACAGATCCTCTCCAGGATTCAGGGGCTCTGAGAAGCTCCTGAGCTGGGAGATTTCCAAGCTCCCAACACCTCTGGGATGAGCTGAGGCTGCAGTGGCTCCCACTCCCCAGGTCAGCTCCCAGGAAGGAGCCCTGCAGGAATGGGGGTTATTCCTGCAAAGATGAGCCCAAGAGTTGCATAAATAATTTATTTCACCCCAAGCCCCAGGGGGGCCCTGTATATATTAGATATTGCCAGCTATGATACATCCTATAATACACACAAAGGGCCCGTGGTGGCTCAGCAGCTCTTTGTCACAGTCTGTGCAGGGGCTGTCCCTGAGCCCGGGGACAAGGACGTGTCCTCCTGGCTGTCCCCTGACTCTGCTGGGAAGTCCTTGTCCTCCTCGTGGTGGCTCTGTGAGTCTGGGCTCCTCTGCGGGGTGCCCAAACCCATTTTGGCCAGTTTGGCTTGTTGCTGTTCCAGGCTTTGTTTCCTCCACTTGATCCTCCGGTTTTGGAACCAGACTTTCACCTTGGAAGCACAGAATCATGGAATTAGTGAGCCTGGAAAGGCCATTGAGTGCAACCATTAACCCAGCACCACTAACCCCTGTCCCCGGGTGCCACACCCGTGGTTTTGAGCACTTTCAAGGATGGAGATGCCACCAATTCCCCCTTAGGAAAGGGTCAAGCCTGGCTTTCCAGCCTGGCTGCTCCATGGCCCCCTGGGCTCAGGCAGAGTCCAGTCCATCCCTGACAAGGTGGAAAACTGCTCCCTGCATCCCAGCAGCTGGGCCTGCCAGTGCTGGAGGAATCCAGCCTGGAGAGGGACACAAGTTCCTGGCTCTTGGACAGCCACACCGTGCCTCAGTTTCCCCACCTGTGATCCACCACCCTTTTAATGGAAACCCTGTGCAATCAGCACCCTGGGCGCCGTGCCGGGCTGAGGGACAGTCCCAGCTGCCTGGGGAAGCTCCCTGGTGGCAGCAGGAGGGTTGGGAGCCAGGTGGGGCTCACCTGCTCCTCGGTGAGGCGCAGGGAGGAGGCGAGCAGGCAGCGCTCCTGCCCCACCAGGTACTGCTGCCGCGCGAACTCCTGCTCCAGCCGCGCCAGCTGCTCGCTGCTGAAGATGGTCCGGACACGCTTGGCCTTGCCAGGCTTGCCTTTCAAGAGGGGCAAGCAGCACTTGGAGATCAGGAAGCCTGGAGGTGACACAGAGAGGGGTCAGGGTGGAGAGGAGCCCTTGGAGGGGTCCCCTCTAGGGTCCTTCTTTCCTGGAGAGGCAGAAGGAATCTTCCCATTTGGAGGTGCTCCCTTGAAAAGGTTTTTTTCAGGAGGGCTCCACAATTCCTGAGGATCTTCTTGGAAAGGTGGACACAGGTCCCTCACGAAAAAAAATCCCTTTGAGGGAATTTCCCATGTAGAGGTGGAAGGAGCTCTCCCACATTTGGAGATGTCCTTTTGGGGGTGTCCCAAGAGAGATGGGCATGGATTCTCCTGGAAGAGATCCCTTTGGAGGAATTCCCCCTTGGAGAGGGGAAAGGAGATCCCCATTTGCAGATGGCACCATGGGAGAGGTGGATTCAGGCCCCGTTTGGAGACATTCCCATGGGAGAAGTGGGCAGGGCCTCCCTGGAAGAAGCCCCTGGAGAGGGGTCCCTGGGAGAGGCAGTCACGGGTCCCCCCTTGGAGGGATGGAAGGAGGGCCCCATTTGGGGGTATTCCCACTGGAGAGGCGGCTGGGGATCCCTCTGGAAGAGATCCCCGTGAGCAATGGGATC
>VXBC01008654.1:29035-44363 GCA_013399945.1 Ploceus nigricollis | reverse complement strand
GGTTCATTGGGAGGACACACACCGTGGGTGCTGTGGAGTGTGAGCAGACAAATCCAGCTGAGGTGATCAGTCCTGACTCCTGCTGACTGTCCCCAGTCATAAATGTTCCTGTTTCACAGCTCCTTAAATCTTCCCTCCTTCCCTCTTCCCACCTGTCCATCCTGTGCTAGGGAAAACCCTCAGATCCCCAAAAAAAGTGATTTGGGATGAAGCTCCTGCCTGTGCTCCCATGCCAGCACCATCCTGGTGACTCAGAGCGCTTTCCATCCCTGGTGTCTATCCTGGTCCAAAAGCTGTCCCCTCCATGCCATCCCCCTTGCCTCTGAGCGTGGCAGGAGGGGCCTTGTCCCATCCTTGTCCCATCCCTGGGCACAGCCACCAGCAGGGCTGGCTCTTCCCTGCTTTTCAGGCTGTTCCTGCCACTGAGTCCCACTGGAGTGACAACATCTCTGCTCCATGTCCTGGGGTGAGCCCTTTGGCAAGTGCCAGCCCACGCTGGGATTTTCTCACTGGTTGTCCCAGTGGAGCACCAGCACCATGCCCAGGGCTTCCTGCCCTTGCACAGCCTCTGGAGCCCCTTGGAGGAGCAGGGCTGGGCTCTTTGGCTGTGTAAGGAGCTGGGGCTTGGTTCCTGCCAGCCTTGTTTGTGAGCACTTCTGGGAAGAGCATTTGGAGGGATGAACTCCCCAGCTCAGCTGCTCCATCCGCAGGGGAATCAGCCTGTGCTTGTTTTCCATCTGTGCTTTTAGCAGGGATCACCTGGCAGGATCAGCCATCCAAAACCAGCAAGGGAACCAGCCCTGCAGAAAAGCTTCCCAGCACTGCTGGGGGAGCTGGGCCAGAACAGAGAGCCAGACAAAAAAGCACAAAATTCCCCAGGGCTGGGCTGTTTTCCACCCTGTGCTTCCCCTCCTGGCTAGGTGAGCTTCCTCCTGGCCCAGCTGCCTCAGCTGCAGGCTCAGGGAATGTCCCTGTGCTGGGCTCTCAGGGTGGGCTGTGCCAAGGGGAGCTGAGCTGGCCTCTGTGTTTTCCCTGGACTGCTTCTCCATGCCCTGCCCTGCTCTGTCACTGTAGCAGCCCAAGGGATCCTTGATTTAAGACTTGGGGCTCTTCTGCCCAGCCAGGCTGACCTTGCTGCAGGGATGAATCAGCAGGAAATGCCAGCCTGGAGCAGTCTGGGAAGAGCCTCTGGGCTGGGCTGTGTCTGTGTCAGACTGCAGCTCTGAGCAGAGCAGGGCAGGAGGATTTCTGTTCTTTCAGGTGAACCTGGCCCACCCTGAAATGCTCAGTGCTTTTGGGAGCTGTGGGGGAGCACCTGAAGTGGAAGTGCTCCAGAAATGCTCCAGCTGTGCCTCCTTCCCTGGTGCATCCCTGAACCCCAGGGCTCACCAAGGAACTTCACTCCCCCAGGAGACTCCCTGCTGGCAAAGCACTGGGACCAGTCTGAGAGGGAAACTGGAGGTCCTGGTGCCCAGGGTGTGCTCAGCAGGGCTGGTGGGGCACAGCAGGTCCAGCTGAGCTGGAGCTTGGAGGGGAATCTTGGGGACCCCAACCAGAGCCATCAGAGGGCAAAAATGGCCCTCCCTGGAATGATCCATGTCCTCCCTGGAATTAACCCCTGTCCGCCCTGGAATTAATTGCTGTCCTGCTGGAATGACCCCTGTCCTGCTGGAATCACCCATGTCCTCCAGGAGTGACCCCTGTCCTCCTGGAATCACCCATATCCTCCAGGAATGACCCCTNCTGCTGGAATCACCCATGTCCTCCTGGCATGACCCCTGTCCTGCTGAAGTGGGGCAGGGTGCTGCCCTGGAGCTCTGGCTCGTGCTGCCCTGCTCTCCTCAACCCCATTGCCCTGCTCCTGTTGGCCCTTGGCTCGCCCAGGATGCTGCAGGACCAGCAGAGCTGTGCTTTGGGAGCTGGAGCTCCNTCAGTGGGTGATTGGCTTGGGGCCAAAGAACTCCCACCCACTAGAAAACAGATAAAACCCCACACCGCCATTTGCCCTCTCTCTTTCCCTTCTCCTTCTGGAGAATAAACATCTGGAACAGAGCCTCTGCCATCTCATCTGGTTTCTTGGACTTCTTTCCTCTTCAGAATCCCCTAGACTGAGCTAGCGTAGCAGGGTATAAGGGGCTGATAGAGGGAACCAGTTCACCCTGTCCTCCTGGAATTACTCATATCCTCCTGGGATGACCCCTGTCCTCCTTGGGAGNTTTTCTTTCCTCTCTCTGCTCCTCTATGAAACTTTCTTCAGGGAGCAGAGATGTGAGCACTACACAGGAGAGCTGTGATTTGGGAGCCTGGAGCTCCAAGAGAGCTGTGGTTTGGGAGCTGGAGCTCCAGCAGAACTATGGTTTGGGAGCCTGGGATGCTCCAGGAGAGCTGTGATTTTGGGAGCTGGAGCTCCAGCAGAGCTGTGCTTTGGGAGCCTGGAGCTCCAGGAGTGTTGCAGGGAAAGGNCTGTGCTTTGGGAGCTGGAGCTCCAGGAGAGCTGTGGTCTGGGAGCTGGAGCTCCAGCAGCTCTGTGTCTGTTCTCTGAGCCTGCTCTGATCCTGGTGACAGCAGATGTGAAACCAGAGCCGGGTGCTGCCCCCTGGCCTCGCTGGGGGGAGCAGGGAGCAGCAGAGGCATTCCCGGGTGTGTGGGGGAGCTGGGCTGTGCTCATAAGCCACGGTGACCTAAATGAGTGTGCACAGCCCCACGGTGGGGGCTGGGGGCTGTGCCACTCGTGGGACAGCCCAGGGATGGGGGCTGCAGAGCCCTGCAGCTGCAGCCTCCCTGGAGGCCCCAGGGCAGTTCTGCTGGAGGTTTCCTCTGTGCCCAGCTGGCTGAGTCGCTGCTTCCTTCCCCCTCAGCCTCACCAGGCTACTCTCCAGGCCCCTCCCTGGGTGTGGGTAACAGATCCTGGGGTCCCTCACTCTGGGGATGCTCCCCCAGCAGTGCTGGCTCTGTGCAGTGACACAGGGAGCACTACACATTTGTTAGCAGAAGAGAATGTCCCCAGCCTATGGCTGGTGCCTTCCATCTGGCTGGGGCTGCTCTCCCTGGAGCTGTCACCCTGGGCTCTCTATTCCCTGGAGGTGTCACCCTGGAGGTGTCCCATGGATGTGTCACCCTGGAGGTGTCCGTGTGGCAGCCAGGACATCTCCTGGCAGGGTAGGGGGCAGGAGCTGGGGGAAAGGAGCAGCTCCTGCTGGAGCAGAGGATGCTGAGGCAGGAGTTTCCATGCTCTGGGAAGCACATGGCAGCTGCAGGGAGCAGGGGAAGGAGCACAGGGTGGGACACATCTCCTGAGCTGGGAGCAGTGCTGGTCCTGCTCCCCACAGCTCTGCCTCTGGGACTCTCAGAGTTGAACTGCATTTTAATTGGAATTTTGTAACCAGCAAAGGCTGTGTGGGGCTGGGACCCCTCCAAACCTTGGGAGGGTCCCTCAGAGCAGGTGGCTGGAGGTGGTGAGTGGCTTGTCCTGGGTGTCCTGTGCAGCTGTGGTCTCCCAACCCCCCCAGGAAGCAGATCCTTGTGGATCCCTGGGGCTGGATGTGCTTGGCACAGCTCCCTCCATCCCCCTGCTCCTGAGCTGACTGATGTAACCCAGTTCTGCTCCTTCAGACCTGGAAAAGGGATTTTGTGTTTGTTTTCCAGGTGTGTTCTCTGTTCCCATAAAAACATTGTGTCCCTCTCCAAGATGCCACCTTGGGTGGCCCAGTCCACAAAGCCCCTCCCAGGATTGCCTGAGGGCAGCTCCTGGAAGGAATTTGGGAAACTGAGGGCTGTGGGATGGGGTTCCTGGTGAAAAGCTGCTGTGGGAGTTTGTGTGTTGCTGTCTGGGACTTGCTCCCTCCCCCATCCTGCTGTCCTGCTGCATCCCAGGAGTTTGCACCTCCTGTTTCCACTGGGGCTGATTGATAAAAAACCCAAGCACACAACATGGAACAGCTGAATCCTCCCAAACCCCTGTCCTGTGCCACAAACTGAGAGCTCAGCCTAAAAATAGCCCTGTTGGAGGTGTAGCCCCGACTGTTGATGAGGTCTTGGGAACCAAAAATAGCTCCTGAGCCCAGCACCAGCAGAGGTTTGGCCTTGAACAGCTGCTTTTTGGAGCAGCTCAGGCTCAGCGCCCGAATTCCCTTGGATGCTCACAGGGATGGGAGATGCTGGGGCACATCCAGGCTGCTCCAGCTCCTCCTGGGGAGCTCCTGCCTTTCCCTGTGTTAATCCACCCAGGTTCTGGCTGGTTTTTTCCATGGGATGATGTAAGGTACACAGACTCCTTTCAGGAGTTCTTTCTTTTTCCTGTGCAGTGATTCAGCCCCTCAGGCTCTCCTTCCTTCCCCAGCTGCCAGGCTGCCCTTCCCTCCTGAGCTGCTTCCAGCTCCTGCATGCAAGTGAACAAGGCACTGGGGGATGTTCCAGGCAGCCTTTTCCCCTCCAGTCCTTTGGGAAGTGTCCTGCTGCTGCTCCCTGGTAGGGGCTCAGCCTCTTCTGGGCTGGGCCCTAAGGGGTTAATGCTGCCTTTTTCCAGGGATTTTTTTTTTTTTCCTGCCTGGATATTTTCAAGCTGGCAACCTGAGCACTGAAAGTTTTGCAGTGGGCATTGGATGGGGTGGGATAAGTGAGTGCTGGGAGCAGGAGTGGATTCACTGGGATTTAATCCAGCAGAGTCCCAGGCCCTGTCCCTCCTGCCTTTGTGTGCTGAAGGACCTGGCTGCTGCCAGCTGTGCACCTGGGCTGTTTATCAGGGAATCAGGGCATTTTGTGCCCCCTCCATGGGATCCCAGACTGGTTTGGGTTGGAAGGGACCTTAAAAGGCATCCAGTGCCACGGGCAGGGACACCTCTCACTGTCCCAGTTCCTCCCAGCCCTGTCCAGCCTGGCCTGGACACTTCCAGGGTGTGGTGTAGCATTCCCAGGCTTCCCAGCTCCTCCCTTCATCCAGGCTGTGATGACTTCCCTGGAAGAAATTCAGGAGCTCCTGGAGGACACAATTCCAGTTTTTTCCTCACCATGGTCACACCTGCCTCCATCCCATCCCATTTTCCTTCTCTATTTTTTTCTTCTCAGTGACTTCACTCTCCAGGTGGATGTAAGACACCACTGGGATTTTTATTTTCTGGGAAATTGTTAACAATTGTTAATTGTTCACCTCCCATTGCTCCCAGGAAGCACAACATGGGAAACAGGATCTGTCCCAAGCCTGCAGCTTTCCTTGGGTGTTGTTAAGGGGAATTTTGATCAGAAATTAATTTAATACTTGGATCTGGGTGGGATCAGGGCCGTGGCTGTGCTGGACTCCTGCTCATCCTGCTGCAGCTGCCCTGGGAAGTGGTGCCTGGACTGGCAGAGATGGGGCATCCCGTGGGGAGAGGGGCTGGAGTGATTTTTGGGAAGGAATGGCTCCCTGGTGGCCTGTGTTTGGTGCTACTCCACTGGCAGGTGGGAATGGAGAGCCAGGGGGTGGCTCTGGGCGTGGCTTTGCTTTGGTGTCCCCAGTCCCCCCTGTTCCTCCCCGCTGGCAGGAATCAGACCCCTCTCCCATCCCCTTCCAGAGGCTGCTCCATGCCCTGCCAGCCCCCAGGCCATGCCCTGAGGAAGCATCAGCACCTGCAGGGAGGCTGGGGCTGGTTGTGCCTTGCGCAGTGAATGGTTTGGAGGCTTTTCCAATGTTCCCCCATTTCCATGGGCAGCTCTGGGGTAAAGCCTGTGTTATGGGGTTTGTGTGGGGTGGGACAGTGGGAAGCATTCCCAGGAACCCTCTGGAATCAGCGGGAGCTTTGTGCTGGACATGGCCAATAGCTCCTTCTGGAGCTGCCACCATGACCCTGGGAATGGGGGAATTGCCCCAAATCAGCAACCTGGCAAGGATGGGCTTGTGGTGGGTGGGGTTGGAGCTGCTCAGCAGCTGCTGCTGCCCCCAGAGAGCTCCTGGGATGCATCACCCTTTAAAGTACTTGATCCAAGGACACTTCAGGCAGCCCTGAGCATCTCTGCTGGAGTGAGACACAGCAGGTCTGGCAGCAAGTTGATTTAATGGATGCTGCTGAGTTCCTTTGCCATTCTGGGTCAGTCTCTGCTGAGACTGATCCCTGAGTCACCGGCTCTGGGACATTCAAATCACGAGCACAAGACACTGGGGGCTTTGTCTCCTTCCAAACACAGCTCCCAGCTTTGCCTGGAGAATCACAGGGTGTCTGGCAGGGCTCAGTGAGGTGGTGTTCTCCAGGTTATTATCTGGGCTAAGGACAGGGATGGAGGTGGAGCTGCAGGTGCACCAGGGAGGGGTCAGATCCCGTGTCAGCCCTGTGTTGGGTGTTTGTGTCTCTGACTGGGGGTTTAGGTGATATCTGGGACACTTGGGTTAGAATCCCAGCATCCCTGAGGTTGGAAAAGCCCTCCTGGATCATCCAGTCCAACCTGTGCCCAAAGCACTGAGTGCCACATCCAGTCATTCCTTGGACACCTCCAGGGATGGGGACTCCAAACTTCCCTGGGTAGTTCCAACATTTTCCAGCCCCTTCCCTGGAGAAACTCGTGCTGGAGTTTCCCCCAGCCAGCAGCCTCTCCTCCAAGGTTCTCCTGGCTCGTGGCTCCTGGAGATGACAGAGGGCCCTTTCCTTTTGTCTCCCCTCTGGCTGCAGGTGGCACAAGCTGCACTCCAAGGCGGGGAAGAAGGAGAAGGAGCGTGGTGAGATCCTGGTGAGCATCCAGTTCACGCGGAACAGCCTGACAGCCAGCATGTTCGACCTGTCCGTGAAGGACAAGCCGCGCTCGCCCTTCGGCAGGCTGAAGGACAAGGTGACAGGCAAGAAGAAGTACGACCTGGAGTCAGCCTCTGCCATCATCCCCAGCAGCATGGGAGCCCTGGACATGGAGGATGACTTCGAGCTGGGGGGCAAGAAGTCCAAGCTGAAGGGCTTCTTCCTGAAGAGCAAACTGCGCAAGTCGTCGCTGACGCAGTCCAGCACCTCCCTGGGCTCGGACAGCACCATCTCCTCTGCCAGCCTGAGCCTGGCAGCCAACGCCCCCGAGGGGACCAAAGCCCCCAGCAGACATGGCAGTCTGTCCACTGAGTGCTCTGGTAAGAGGATCAGGGATAATCCCCCCCGTGTTCCCCTTCCTTTCTTTGCGAGGCACTGCTGAGGCCTCCTTGCAGCTCTGTTAACTGATTGCTTGCCCAGCCACAGAACCAGGGAATGGTGGAATTGGTTAGGTTGGAAAAGCCCTCCAGGATCATGGAGTCCATGATCCCAGCACTGCCAAGGCCACCACTGACCATGTCCCCAAGTGCCACAGCCACAGGCTTTGAAATCCCTCCAGGGATGGGGACTGCCCTGGGCAGCTGTGCCAGGGCTGGGCACATTTAGTGGAGAAATTTTCCCTAAATCTCCCCTGGCTTAGCCTGAGGCCGTTCCCTCTCCTCCTGTCCCTGTTCCGGAGCAAAGCCCTCCCCCCAGCTCTCCCCTCCTAGCAGGGACTTGTGCAGAGCCACAAGGTCCCCCCTGAGCCTCCTTTATGCTCCAGGATGTCACTAAGAGGTGACATCCTGCACAAACCCCCCAAGACCTTCTGTGTGCTGGCACTGAGGTGTTCACCAGAACGGGAGGAACATGCCAGATTTTGCCTTTCCATGCCTGCACCATGAGCTCCCAGGATGTGAGGGTTCTTCAGGGCTGTTCCTTTGAGCCCCTGGGAGCAGTCCCTGCCAGGAGGCCCTGGCTGGGCTGGGCTGGCAGCTGCTGGCCCTGCCCTGGGTCACTGCTCTCTCTAATGAGCCGCCTCCGGCTTGCAGGCAAAGCCCAAACGGGCCCGGCTCCGGTGATTAAAACAATCTGAGCTCTTGGCACTCCCAGGGCAGTCATTTACAAACAAAAAAGGCCCTTGTAGGGAATTAATTCTCCCTTGGAAACAAATACATCATTAAATGGTTCATTTGGCTGAGACAGCACATTGCCAGGTTGGGTGGGAGTCCCCGGGGAGGCCCTGTGGCTTTTGCTGGTGACGTTCCTGTGCTGGTTCCATCATCCTTGGGATGAGCCTTGCAGCTACTGGGAGCTTCCCTTCCCGTGGCAGGGGGTTGGAACTGGGTGATCTTTAAGATCACTTCCAGCCCAAACCATTCCATGATTCTGTGAAGGAAGCAGCATCTCCAGCTGGGAGGGGCGAGCAGCTCTCAGTTGTTTTCCTCGGCTTCCCCGTGACTTTTACCCCCAAAAATTGGCAGCAGCCACGAGGTCATAGAATCAGGGTATTGTTAAGGTTGGAAAAGATTTTTAAGATGATCAAGTCCAACCCTCAAGGCAGTAGGAGGGAGGTGCAGGCACTGGCTGCAGTCACACCAAGCAGTGGCCTGGAGCCCACGGCCCCATCACCTCTTGTTCAGTGCAAACTCGTAAATCACATGGAAGCTTTAAAACCCTTTAAGGAGCTTCTGAGGAGTTCCTTGCATTTATTATCAAGCTCAGATCCTCTCAGACAATGGGTTTGTCATCTTGGAGAGCCTCCTCTCGGGGTCCTCCCCTGCTGTGCTCAGGGACAGTTTTGTGACACAGCAGTGAGCTGTGCTTTGCATTTCCAAGAATTTAATCACGAGAGGGAGAAGGCCGGGGTGGTGTCCCAGCTCTCCTTGGTGTTTGCAGGTGAAGATAAGGGTGCTGTAGCCCTGGCCTCACGTGCTGTGTGTTTGCTCCCCGCAGTGAAGGAGCTGCTGGCCTCGCCCAAGCTGACCCACAAGAGAGCGTTCAGCGACGACGTGTCCCAGCTGAGCCCCGCGCTGGAGCCCAGGGCCCCGCAGAGCCCCAGGCCGAAGAAGGAGCCCGTGTCCCGCTCCTCGCTGTGCATCAACGGCAGCCACGTGTACGGGGAGGAGGCAGCCCCCAGGAACCCGCCCGCCTCCGCCCCCCTGCCCGTGCCCCGCAGGCAGGACGAGCCTCTGGGCTTCACCCCCCTGCACCCCGACCCCCACGAGGTGCCCTGGGGGCTGGGCGGCCTGGAGAGAGCCCAGCAGAGGGACGAGCCCAGGTTCATCCCGTCCCCTCCCAGCCTGGCCCTGCAGGAAGAGCTCAAGGTGTCCACCAAGGCCGTGACCCTCAGCAACCACCTGGGCAGGGCCAGGATGGAGGAGAGCAATCGCCTGGAGGGCAAACCCACCCAGGCCGCGGCTCCTCTGGGCTTCTCCGCCGAGCCGGCCAAGGACAGAGCGCCCGAGGACACCAGGAAGGAGGACAAGAAAGCCAAGGGAGGCTTCTTCCACCACGGGGGCAAAGGCCAGGGGGACAGAGGGACCCCCGTCCACGCCGCGGCCGCGGGGGATGAGAGGAGTAAGAGCAGCGGCTGGTTTGGGTCCAAGGAGCCCAAAGAGTCCCCTCAGAAACCCAGGTCAGTGGAAGGGGGTGTGGAGGTCCAGGCTGGTGATTCCTGCCCCAAGTTCCCGTCTCCAGCGGCTCCTGGGTGCTCCTGGGAGTGCCCAGGCGAGGGCAGAGCAGGGAAATGCTTCCTTGCTCTTAAGTGTCTCAAAGGGAAGGGGATTTTCCTGGATCCTCTCCTGGCTTCTGCCAGAAACCACCTCTGCTGGATGTGGGCTGTGTTTTCCTCTCAGGGAAGGGAGGGATCCCCTCCATGCAGAGGTTTCCCTCTGCAGAGGTGAGGCTCAGTGTGGTCACACCAAGTGGTTCTGTGGCCTCAAAATACAGATTCATTATCCTTTAATGAGCTGAAAAAGCTTCCCTGGCAGTCAGGCTGGGATGTGGGATACTGGGATTTGTAATCACATTCTTGTTATGACCCCCACACCCCCCTGTAGGGTCTGGTCAGGGTGCAGCACTTTGGTTACATGAGATATCATTCATATGCCCAAAGTAACTAATCCCAACCCTGCTCTTTCCTCTTCCCATCCCACCGAGCCTTCCCTTCTCCCAGTTGTGAATCTCTAACTGTTCCTGCTTTGTGTGGTGATTCATCTCTCCAAATCCTCGGGGTTTGTGGTGTTTGTGCTGTTCCTGTGAGGAATTTGTCACCCATGTCCCCCCCTGCAGCCCCTGGAGCTGAGCTGGCAGTCCAGAGGTCGAGGGTGGTGTCAGTGAAAGGCAGGAAATGGGGTTAAAACCAGCCAGAGAAAACAACCAGCACTCAGAGCTGGTTCTGAGTCTGCAGGCTTGGTTTGTTAGAGGGATTTTCTAATCTGGGCTGACTTTAACCTCCTTTATTAAGCAGAAGGATTTGAGTTCAGTCTGAGCCTCCTTTAATGAGGAGGGCACTCCTGGTTTATTCCACACAACCTGGCTCCCACATGGGTTAAACTTGTGAAGGGATGAGCACATCCCTCAGCCTGGTTCCAGCACCAGCCCCAGAACTGCTCCTTCCCACCTCCAGGGAGGTGTCCTGCCCATGGTGGCAGAGCTGGGGACACTGGGACAGGCAGGAGCTGCTCCCCTGGCTCAGGAACATCAGGAATATCCCATCCCACGAGCCTGGAGCTCAGTCCCACCAAGTCCATCTTTGGGAAGGAGCTCTGCCCTATTCCAGCAGCAGGAGAGACACGTGTGAGGTCTGGGGGCTGCTGTGGTGCATCCCTGGCATTCCCTGTCCCTGGAAGTGTCCCACGCCAGGTTGGATGGGGCTTGGAGCACCCTGGGATGGTGGAAGGTCCCTGTCCATGGCAGGGGAGGAATGGGATGGGCTTTAAGGTCCCTTCCAACCCTCCCCATGCTGTGATTCTGTGATTCCCAGGAGACTCAAAGCCCTGGCAGTGGTTTGGTGTCACATCCCAGGGCAGGATTTGTGCATGAGCCTGAAGGACTCCGGTCTCTGCACCCTGTCCTTCTGGAAGGACAGAGTATTCCCACTCAAGACCTTTCTTTTAATTTTTCTTTCTAATTTTGGGATAAGAAACCTGCTGGTTAAGGCCTAGAATAAAAAATCAAGGCTTAAAAATCCTGCTGTATCCAGGCAGTGACTCCACAAGTGCCTGAGNCCCTCAGCCTCTCCCTCTGGGGCCTTTTCCTTGGGAAGTGGGTGAGAAGCCAGCAGGTTCTCCCCTCTTGGCAGTGCTAGGAAGGAGGCAGGCAGGGCAGGGATGTCAGATCCAGCTGGAATTCAGCTCCTTGTCCATCCAGCCCAGTGGATAATCACCAGCAGTGCCCCTAAACACTTTCTGAGAGCTCCCTGCCTCCCTGCACTCATCCCCAGCATGGCTCCTTTCCCAGAGAGTTCCACTCCATGGGTTTGTTTAAATCCATGTCAGTGCTCACAGTTTAATCCCAAGCTCAGCCAGAGCTGAGCTTTGCTCGGAGCTGCCTTGCTGAGGATTTTGTCTGTCCTGTGAGGAGAGGCTTGGATGAGCTGTGTGGCAGCAGCTCCTCTGGCTGGGATTTTCTCTCCCAAAACCAGGAATGGATTGCAAGCAGCAGGAGCTGCAGGGAAGGAATTCCCAGAACCCCTTTTGGGTGTTTAGGAACATCTGAGTGGGCTTTAAGTGCAGTTTGCAATTGAGAATGGGAAATAATGAGCTTAAACTGGAGCAGGGGGGATTGAGAGTAGGAGCTGGGAGAAGTGGCTCCTGGAGGATGGGGAAATGCTGGAGCTGCCTGGCTGGGAGGGGATTTCTCCCTGCCAGTGCCCAGGGGTTTGGCACTGGGATAGCTGAGAACTCTGGGGAGCAGCACAAGAATCATTTGGTGACTGAGCCTGATTTGCTGCAGGAAGAAATTTGCTGTCCGTCCTCACAGGGGCAGGGTTTGTCTCTGCCCTGCTTTTCCCAGTGCTTCAGTTTTCCTGGCCATTCATTAGGACATCATTACTCATTTTAATTATACAGAACTGACTCCTCTGATTTTATTTTGGTTCCTTACACTGAATGACCTCGTGGACTGAGCTGGTGATTCAGGTCAAAGCTGTGGAAGAGCTTTTAGGTCTTGGTGGCTTCAAAGTGCCAGAGGGCAGGGTCAGATGGGATCTTGGGCAGGAATTCCTGGCTGGGAGGGTGGGGAGGGGCTGGCACAGGTGCCCAAATTTGCTGTGGCTGCCCCTGGATCCCTGGCAGTGCCCAAGGCCAGGCTGGACACTGGGGCTGGAGCAGCCTGGGACAGTGGGAGGTGTCCCTGCCCATGGCAGGGGGGGCACTGGAGGAGCTTTAAGGTCCTTCCAGCCCAAACCATTCCAGATTCTCTGGTCTCTGGGGGTTCTCTGATGTCCATTTGTAGCTGTTCAGTAGCAGTGTCACTTCTAGAGCTGAATTAACCCTTGTTCTGGAGAGAAGCAGCCTCTGAACTGAGCAGTTTTAAGGAAGTTTTGCAGAAAGGACTTTTCCCCTCCTGCTCTCGTGACTCTGGATACTTCTGCCAGCAGCACCTTCTCACCTGTTTGGCCACTTTGGATAGGCCAAGTTTAACCCAGAGTTGAACGTGGTAAGAAAGCATCAAAGTCAGTCACTTTGCCAGCCCAGAGGCTCAGCCTGTAATTAGTTAAAAGGTCTGTAATTAGAAGGATGGTTTGAGTTTGCCTGCAGCAAAGCCCAGCCTGGCACAGCTCATCTTTACCCACTTGCTCTGGCAAACACACCCTTCCCAAAATAAGGAGCTGCTGCTTTGGGCTGGCTTTAACTGGAGCTTTATAAAGAGGGTTTTGTTGTGTGCTGGGTGGGTTTTGCTGAGCCCTCAGTGTGGGAGCTGGCTCTGCAAACCTGTCTGTGCTCTCACTGGGGACAGAGCTGGGCATTTCTTGTTTACAGCCCATTTTCCCTGATTGCTCTCAGGGAAGCAGGTCTCAAAGGCTCTGCTCATCATCCCTGGGAGCTCCAGGCTTTGATTCTGGAGGGGATGGGAGCAGTAGGAAGATGGTGTTTGCTCTTTGGAGGCTGAATAAAAGCCTGGTTGGGGGTTGTTGTTTTAAATGTCAGTGGTTAAGGGTTGTATGTAAGGAAGAAGCTCAGCAGGTTTATTTGAGGCAAGGCCTGGGGCTGAAACAATCCTTTCCATGTTTCCAGGGTTTCCTCCAATGTTATCAGAGCTCTGCAGCTCCTGCTTCCTGTGGAGAATCCTGATGATAAAATGGGGCTGCATCTTAGGCCTGGCAGCAGGAGAAAGAGGAAATTGTGCTCTGTCCTATAAAAACAGGGGCATCAGTTCCATTTTCAGGTTCAAACCCCTTCCCAGAGTCCATACCCCTGGATCCAGCAGTGAGGCCAAATATTGACTCAGTTCCATGTTTTTCCTCATGGGAATGGGAGCAAGGCTTGGAATGGCTGGAGCAGAGTCCTTGGCCAGGCTGGCAGTGCTGGGATGGAGCACGGAGGTTGTGGCAGCCCCTCCAAAGCCAGAGCAGAGCCTGGGAAGCTGCAGAGTGTGAGGAAGAGGGAGATGAAGGCCATGATGTGAAAGCAGGGCGCTGTGGCTAACAGAGATGAGCCCATGGGAGCCATCAGGGTCACAGCTCTGGCACAGGGATTGGACCCAGGAGAGTGCAGCTCTGCCCCTGCCTTGGGGCAGCCCCAGGGATGGAGTGGGATCAGTGTGAGGAGCCTGCAAGGCTGGGAAATGGCTCTTTGTGCTGCTGAGCCTGCTTTCCCAGGGGTGGACACAAGGCTGGATCAGAGCTGGCATCAGCTCAGCCCTGATGTGCTTTGGAGCCATCCAGGAAAAGCACAGCCCCACTCCCACTCCTAAAAGTGGGAATTGGGGGTTGAAGTTTGCATCTCCCTGGGTTCCTCCTGCCCAGATTTGTCCTATTTTTTAAAATTCCTGTGGTTTTGAGGGCAAATGGCTGTAAAGGAAGATTTGTCCATTTGAATGGGGATGATGGACAGGTGAGGCCCAAGGGAAGAGCAAAGTGGTTATTGCACAGATAATTATTATAGATAATTTATGGATTGTTATAGGTGATTTATTAGAGAGAAATCCAGTCCTTCCACCTCTGGAATTCCTATTTAAAACTCATTCCCTGACTCTTCCCTCTGGTGCTCCCACCCTGTACAAAAATGTCCTGGGCTGCTGTTCCCATCTCCTCCCAACCCCCCTCCTGCACAATTCCTGCTCATGCCTGTGGGACGAGATTCCTGACCCCTGCCAGGTCTGAAGCTGCTGCAGGATGCTCCAGCACCTCGACCCTGTGCTTTTCCACCCAGGGAGCCCTGTCTGTGGGAAAATGGGGCCAGAAGCAGCTTCGGAGTGGCAAGATCCNGAGTCAGCGTTTCAGTGCTGCACAGAGCTGTTCCATCAGACAAGGTTTCCCTCTAGAGGAATCTGCCGTGCTCCACTCCTGCTTTCACCCAGCACTTCCAGCATTGTCCCTCAGGGAGAGCTTCCTTCCTCAGGGAGGGTGGGAAGGGCCTCTGTGGGGTCAGAGCAGGCTGGTGGCCAAAGCAGGGATGGCCATCCCAAGGAACGGGCTGGAACGGTGACGCTGCACTTTGGAGTCCCTGTGGGAAGTCACAGGTTCTCAAATNAGCACAGCTCTTCCCTCAGCACATTGGGGCTGGCTCCATCCCTGCCCTTCCCAAACTCCTGCTTTTGCTGTTTCCTCCTGGTGGTGCAGAGTCCCCCACCCTCCTGCAGCCAGGCTGGGCACTGCAGAGCCCTGCCCTCAGCCTGAGATCCACAGGGAGAAACCTCCCTACACTGAACAAGCTGTTTGCAATAGGCTTTTTTTCCATCAGGGGGTTGCTCAGCNATGGTTGTGCCAGGGGAAGGTCAGCTTGGATACTGGGAACATTTCTTCCTGTAAAGGTTTGTCCAGCCCTGGCACAGCTGCCCAGGGCAGGGGTGGAGTTCCCATCCCTGGAGGGCTTTAAAAGCCCTGTGGCACTTGGGGACAGGGTCATTGATGGCCCTGCCAGTGCTGGGGGTGGTTGGACTTGATGGTCTTAGAGGGCTTGTCCAACCTCAACATTCCATGATTCTCCTGCCTGGAATTTGCAGCCAAGAGCCCCTGAACAAACCCCAGTGGGTCCCAGCAGGAATGGGGTTGAGAAGCAGAAAGGAAATTTCCACAGTGGAGTTGAAGGAGGAAAATGAGAATCCAACAAAGATGGATTCAAGTTCTGTCTTTATTTATTTAGCCAATATCAGCAGGTCCAGCACCTCATGAGCCCCACCAGGACTTTACAAGGCCTGCAGGGACAGGACCCAGGGAATGGCTCCCACTGGGAAAGGGGAGATTGGGCTGGGATCTNTTTTTTTTTTAATTTTTTTATTGCTGCAAGGCTCAAAGGCGTCTGTGAAGTGCTGCCAAACAAATAAATTAGGGCAGGGAGGTACCCGAGATTTATTTTGGCTGGCAGAGATGTGTGCTGGGAATCGGAGGGGAAGGAGGAGAGGGAGGAGGAGGAGGAGGCTTT
>VXBC01008652.1:2174-15113 GCA_013399945.1 Ploceus nigricollis | reverse complement strand
GCTCCTGTTGGCTGCTCACAGGGTCTGCTCCCAGGAAGTAGGGGCGGGGGGTGTCGCTGTCACCTCCTCCGCCTTTGGCACGCCGGAATAGCCCTCGACGCGGGGTGTTGAAAGGTGGGAAGGGTTGGCCTGCGCCCTCGGTGTGTGTATGAGGGGTGAGGGGAAGGAGGAAAAAGAATATATGCTTTTCTTTTCCCTCCTCCCTCTCTTGCCTGGACTTTTTTTCTTACAGAGGTTAGGTGTGCAAGACTTCGTGCCGGGGTGGTGGAGAAAGCTAGAAGCAAGTTGGAAAGAAGTGTTTAGGATTGCAAGGTTTCACTTCAGCCAGTGCTCTTTTGTGTATTCCAGAGCCATGGATGTGAAATATACACAGTCTACATGAGACATGTACATGCAAATTGATTAGTGGTTTTCTTCATGGTATTAGTTTTAATGCTGTGGCTATCCATGTAAGATGTAAACAAACATCATCTGTTAAGTATGTCATCTACCTAGATAAGCACATGGGAAAAGTTGTGTTGTGATAAATGCAAGTAGTTGGTGTTACTCCAGAGTTCCTTTTTGTAATTTTGTGGAGTTCCTATTTGTAATTTTTTTGTAGGGGCTGGAGGGGAAGAGAAAAAGTGTGACACTAGTCTTTTAGTCTTCATTCTGGGGAAATAAAAGAAGGCTAAAAAGTGGGTGAGTGAAGAGCTCTCGTGATAGTCTTGGAGAGCTGTTGAATTGAACAGCTGGAATTCACACTGCAGCCTAGTCCCATGTATTTTTGTTTGTCTGTCACAGTTTTTGACTAAAAAAACCCCAACAGGGGTGTTGTGCTCTTTTCAAATCCTTTACAAACAAGTGGATAGCATTAAGAAAAAGTTTTGCTTACTGGGTTTACCATCAAACTATTTCTGAAAATAACACTAGTGAATGCTGCAACCTGTGTAGGGCTCATGTTATCACAGTTCATGGTTATAAATGAGTCAGATTCCATATGTAACAAAAACTTTATAATAACAGCTTATTAGGAAACTGCACATAACAGCAGGTTTGTCTTTTCTTGAGTGTTCCTCTTAGCCTGGAGAGCTGTACTTTCAGATTGATTTGTGACGTTATTTCTGTGGAGACTGGACTCTCTAGTGAGAGACTGATTAGTCTTTGCTCTGTTCTCCAAACTGGAAAAAAAAACCCAAACCAACAAAACCCCCTCTTGTTAAAGTGAAAGGCTTCCCTTAGTTGATACAGCAACATTGTTCTTCTTTCCTATGCTTCACTGCAGTGCTGGAGCTTGCATTGTGTGAGTAGATTGACTGTGTGTTTGTTCTGAGGTATAGCTTTAAAATTTTAATGTTTACAAATTAGTGAATTAGAGGAGAATGAGAATATAAGTAAACAGGAGGTTTGTGAAGTCCCTTAGCACTAGCATGATGAAAGATAGCATTAGTTACAAATGCCTTTAAAAAGAGAAAGGGGAGGGTCTCATTTAAAGTGGCTTAAATTTAACTCAAAGACAAGTCTAAGCACATATTTAAGACCATATTGTGATTTTAATAGAGTAACCTGGTAGTTGATTGTTGTTCTTCGGTTGTGTGGGTCAGACTCAGACTACACTCACAGTTACCAAAAGGAATGAGAGTGTCTGAAGATCCAGTTTTCTTTATGGAAGAAGCTGGGTTTGTGTAATATAATCTTGGAGAAGAATTTGTCAACTTTCCTGAGGTTCTGCTTGATGAATAAAAAGAGCACCACAATTGGAAAAATGAGGTTAAAATCATTGGTCTCTTAATCGATCTCTTCTTTTATTCCACCCAGAACAAAATCAAATAATTACAGTGAATCTCCAAATGAAAGCCCCTTCTGGGTCCTCTGTTTTCCTGTTCTACTTGATCTTTCAGAAGTGTTGAGCACCAGTTGATATAATTGAGTTTATTTGAGCTCCAAAAAATTCTCTGCTACTAAACAGAACTTAAAAAAACTTCTTTCCACCTCTGTAATCCTTTTCCCACAAAAGTACTGTGAGAACAGGTCTGGATAATGACTCTGATCTCTGCTTGAGACTGAAATGAATTCCTGAGTTTTGTTTGCATGAAGAACAGCGCACAAAAGTTTTAATTATTATCAAAAGTGTTTTTGAGCTTTCAAATGTATTCAATGCTGCCTTAATGATTGTGCATATAAATGCCCTGTAATTGAAAGCATCCATTTATGGGCCTGACTTGCCTAGTGAGCTGTAAATTCCGCTTTTCAGATTGGATTTAATTACTTTTATCATAAAGCCATTAACTGATTGTGAAGTGTGCTGAGAGGCAAACAATACCTAAGCTTACTTTGCCAAAATATTTGTAATTGTTGATTTGTTAAACTGAATTACTGCAGGTCATGTGATAGGATTAATTTTTTTTGTAATAGAATGGAGAGTACAGGCAGCCCTGTGTTCAGCACTCTGGGCTACTGCAGAAAACCTTCCTAAACGTTCCTCTCCACTTTCAATACTGTTACAAACAGTAAGGCTTCATTCCATATGACTTTTTATTATTATGATGGGTGACAGCCATAAGTGGTCAAGTAACACCAAGAAGAGACTGAGAGAGCAGTTCCTGGGTGTCTTATCAGTTTAGTCTGGAACTCAAGCTAAATTTAATTACACTGGAGCAATACGAGCTGATGCAAAGTGAACTCTGCTTAACAAGGGGGATTGTTTGAGAAATGTTTATGTTTGGCCTGTATTGAAAGTGATCTTGCATTAACTAATTGTTAAATGCAATTGTTTGGGGTTTAGTGAAGTGGAGAAACTGCTAAGCTATACAGATAAAAACTGAAACAGGTACCTAGGTACCTGATAATCAGTTCTGTGAATATTCCTGTCAAATTTAGCCCAGGAGTATTTATTTTCCAAAATAATGAAGTTGACACTTTGTTACACATGAAAAATTTTAGTCAAAATTAATGACGTAGGGGCTTAAACTGCTGTGGTTTGGAGTGCTTCTTTGGTGCGTTTGTGGGGCTATTATGGCCTTCTAGTTTTAAGGAGCAATACTGTTAGGTTGTTCATAACACTAAGTGGAAGAAGTTTGCTGCTGTGCAGAAACAGGTGAATTGGCTGACTGCAGTTGTAATTTTCCTCATTTGCAATTCTAGGGGAGTTTGCTAAAATACCTCAGTCCTATTAGTAATTTCATCAAAGGCTAGTAAAATTAACGTCTTTCTTGTGTCTCCAGTTGCATGCAATTTTAGTATACCACGAATGAATGTGTTACATAGAGTGCAATTTTCTAATAGCAATATAGCTTTTTGTTACTACATTTGGATGTCATTTGCAGTAGTCCTTAGTAATTAAAAAAATCCAACTTCTGAAGCTTTCATAATGTCATGATTGTGCTTATTTTAGTTCTGTGTATGAGAAATATGAGTTTTCTCATTTGATTCATAAACAAACTTCATGAAGAGAGTGAGAGGAAAAAAGTCTACTTTCAAAGTAGGTGGGTAATTCTGTTTTCAGTGAGCTAAAGGTACTACAGTTATGCAGAGTTTAAAGATGCACTGCAATACTAGAGCATAGTATACTTAAAGATTATGTTGAGTCTCTGTAGGCATGTTTGAAAATCTCATTCTAAAGCTGACCCAGAGCAAGAATTTTCCTTGCTCCTGTCCCCCCAGATCACAAGCAGCCTGCCTCATTGGCTCATGTCAAAGCTCAACCAGCACCATGGCTTTTTACTCCTTGGAACCTAGGGCTGTGAGCTGGCCAGATGGAGCCCCTTGGGAGGGAGCTCTTCAGAGCCACTCCCCACTGCTGGGCTAATTGGCTGAAAAGCTGAACTGGGAGTTAGATTTGAGGGAATTGCTCAGTAGGGCTGCATTCCCCTTCCTCCAAAGCAAAAAAACCTAAAACCCTAACACTCAAAAACCAGTAAGGGAATACTCAAATCTGTCCTACTATGACTGAAATATGAGGAGAGAAAATGAGCACCATCACATTTTCTTGTGTGGTTGTTTTTCAGAAAAGTATGTATGTGGCAGTAGGCTTGAGCTTCTCCAGTATGACAAAACCAGGTGTCTAATATTCATTTGTAGAGAAAGAATTAGCCCTTATGGAATTGCGAAAGGCAGTTTTTGGAGGGATTGTGGCTGCAATAGAAGTGAAATGTCTTCTCTTGTCTGTTACACTGTGTAATTTAACTAGAGTATATTCTATCTGAAAGGGAAAAAACTGGCTTTGATTTTAGTTTGAAGTTTATGCAAAATTCAGGTTTCCTGCAAGTTGAGATCATTAACACAGAGAACTTGCTCAGATTCCACAGAGAATAAACTGTCTCCTTGGATGGAATAACACAGCCTGAAGGATCAAGAAGCAGACAATAAATTAGTTTTGTTTTTTCTTCTGTTCAATGCAAGATAAAATACTTCTTTTATTGTTTTTCTGAGTCTTAATGACTTTGACTTAATATAGGAGACATGCAAGTACTGCATAAACTATGCCTTTTAAAACTTCAACTCCCACTTTGTTTAACCTAAGGTCTTGATTCTGCCTTAAATAGACTATGCTTCAATTAATGTCACTTTATTGTGAAACCAGTAATATCACTGGGGCACATGTGAAGGGAAAGGGTGGATATGCCCTTGTCTTCTGAAAGATCTGAAACGTTGTGCAGTTGGTGAAATTGATAAAGAATCTTGTCCAAATTCCAAGAGTAATGAAAAAAAAATTGCCTTAAAAAATCTCAGAAATGGGACTAAAATTGTGAGGAAATGAGCTTGTAGACTCTCTCAAATACCACTAATTATTTTCCTTGATCTTCTTTCCTTAGGAGCTTAATTTATGTACTCTTTATTCCAGAACAGCTCTTGCAAATGAAATTCCTCTAAGACAGAATGCTTCTAAGAGAGATCAGATTTCTTTATTTTCAAGTTTAAGGTGAATAAGCAGACTGATATGAAATATGTTGCATAAGGTTTTAGAATAAATTAGCCAGAAGGCACTTGATACTTTTGGTAGCACCAGTATGTTTATAGTATGTTCCAGTTACTCAGGAAAGGAAAATGTCTCTTGAAGGTGTTAGTCTGATAGCATGCTGTCTTTAAGGTTTACTTTGTATTTTATGCTTAGTTATTGCTGGGATAATGAGCTTAATACTTGTTCCAGAGGACCACAGCAGAATGGAATAAATAGCAGACATGACTCAAGCTGTGACTTAAGAAGCTGCCAACTATGACACTGTTTGACACACTATAGAAACGTGTGCATCAAGAAGCAGAGATACTATGGGGGCAGAGATTAAATAAATATCACCAGAGCTAGGCAGTTTGTAGTTTTTCCAGTATTAATCTGTTGGGAATAACAGCATGTGTTCCCTGTGTTCCATCAATCTAAAGAAACTCTTGTATCTCTCTGGGCAACAGTGAGTGCACCTTGAGTATTCAACGCTGCAGTTTTAAGGCACAATCCAGAGAATGTGGAAAGGGATAAAATAGTGGAAGTGTTCTGCTATGTATTGCACTGCTGCCTTGATACTAATAGTTCACCTATAGTTGAGCTCCGGAAGGATCTTAAAAATCTCTCTGCAGTTACTCAGAGTCCCTGTATGTTGGTGTGTTGTAGTGGAAATTGAAAATAGTACATGGGAATTAAAAATCAGATTTGGGCTGTGGTGTTGGGCCTCAGTAGAAGAGAGTGAGCAAAGAAAGAGGCAGTAAAAAGAATAAATGATTGTGAAGCACACTTAAAATCCTTAGAAGCAAAGGCTGTAAATGAGTACTCATTTTTTTGAGATGGTTGGTGGTAGACTACAAGGAAATCACAAAAAACATATAGCAAGGAAGAGGGGATATTACATATTTAGCATGTATTTAATTTGCAGCCAGTTTAGCAACGTGGAAATGTTTCTTGCATTGTTGGCAAAGATTGTTT
This sequence comes from Ploceus nigricollis, assembly GCA_013399945.1. NCBI lineage: Eukaryota > Metazoa > Chordata > Aves > Passeriformes > Ploceidae > Ploceus > Ploceus nigricollis. The sequence continues at coordinate 9,220 of VXBC01008652.1, read as the reverse complement.
TCTGGGTGTGTTTGGGGAAAAAGCATTTTATATTTTTTTTGTGAATGAAAAAAATGTACAAGGCAAAAGAACTAGAGGAATGTGTTTAGCAAGAGGCTCGTATCAACAGTGCCAGTGTATAAGAGGATGATTCTTTAGGAACAAAGATCAAAACCTATATTACTGTATCAATTTGAAGGGAAAAGTTAGTTGATTAATTGAAATGGGATTTACTGGTCAAAAATGGGCTGCAACAGTGACTCCTAAACCTGTTACCATAAACATAGTGTCTGAGACTGGGTAGATATTTAGAACCCAACACAGGTGTAGGGCTCCTAATTTTTATTTGTGCTCCTGCCAGATATTCAGCATCAGATATGCACTCTGCCTTCTATGTCCAGTTCCTCATGAGGTGTAGATTTCTGTCTTTGTACTTTTTATTTAAATTATAATGTTGAGAGCTTTAGGATAATATGACCAAAAAGATAAGTGAGAAGATAACCATAGACTAATATAATTTTTCTGTGGTCTTTAGGTCAGTCCTTAGGCAATGTCTTTGAGTATTTGTAATTTAATTGAAGTAGTAAAGCTTTCAGGCTTGGCATCTCTCCAGAGGAGCATCCCAAACTGTATGAGCTGTGTTCAGATACTTTCTTTGTGACAAAAGGCTGATGATAGCCCTCCATTTGAGGGAGGGATGTGATTCAAATGTACAGAATCATGAAGCTTGCAGGCAAGATGAATACAAACAGGTCTTCAGCAAAGCTTGCAGTGGTAGTGTTGTCCTCAAAAATCAGATTCGTTACCTGGCATGCAACAAGCCAATAATTACACACTCAAGGGAGACATTGATTATTTATTTCGGAGTTGCACAAGCCTGGGTGCTCAGTGGTATTCCACAAATCAAGCCCACCAACTATTAAAACTTTTTACTATTTATACATTTTAGCAAACAAAGGAATTAGTGTTCATTGGCTATAAGTTACATAGTTCTCCTATTAATTAATATTCTATCTTCTATTGGTTAATGATTCCCTTGCTTCTAATGCTAATTATTTTGCATGCTCAGTCTTTCTCTTGAGTCAGTGGGTTTCTGGGGTCAGTGGTTCGTGAGTCTGTGGTTGTGATCTCCTCCTGTCAGAATTACCTTTTACCCAGTCGGAGCTGATTCAGCACAGTTGCTGAGTTTGCTTTATTAGTTTCTCTATCTTGGGAGGTCTGCCAAACGTCCTTGTGGCCTGTAAATTCTGCATTCTTTGTGTCCACTATCAGTGGTGCATCTTTCTTGCCAAACTTTGTTAACTTCCCCCTAAGTCTGAGATCACTGAAACATGTGGAGCCCTAAACCTTAACAAGGCAATTCTACCAAGAAGTAGTTTGTCTTTGTAAAACCTGGACATCACTTAGAGCTTGTTAGCTGCTCTCTGTTTCATGGATTAAATCTCCCTTCTTGTTGATTAGGCTTAAAAGTATATAAAGATCAAAGAACATCCATTCTTAAGAAAATTTTATGTATTCCACATTTTGCAACAGTAGAGCAAGAGGCACTTTTTGAAACTAAGATGATAAAGAAAATGGCTAAAAGTAGTTCTTTAAACAGTGAGCAGTTAAATTCTGGTGCACTCTGCCACAAGGTGGTGGAGACAGGTTCAAAAAGTGGTTAGATTAATTTTTGGGCAGGAGGTCCATAAATGTCTGCTAAAGGGAATGGGTAGGCATGTAGCCTTTAATTTACTGCTGTAACAGTTTAAGATGCTGAAGAATTATGAGAACAGGCTCAGAAAAGAGCCAGGTTCTTGTGCTTTCCTTGAGTAGCATGTCCTTTTGCCACCTTTGGAAATGGAGTGTTAGGCTGGATGTACTACTCCTGGCAGAGTAGGATATTTTTTATTAATTTCTTTATTACTACTTTTTCCTTGCATAATTTGCATTTCTCTAAATTGCTCATAATTCAACCTAACCATGCCTTGCACTTTGCACTGTCTCTTCTAGGCTTGGAGCAGAGTGCTGCTCTCCTGTGAGTAGTCATCACAATTGGCTGAAGTATTAAGATGAATGAAGTCCTGTCCTACTTGTGTCATATTTTCTCTGCTTACCCTTTGAAAGATACAGGGCCACTACTGGAATAACTTAGTGAAATTCTTTTTGATACTTCTGGCAAATCCCTGACATGGCAAAACAATAGCTAGAAAGAAGAAGCTAGTTTAAACCTCCCAGACTTATTCTGCAGCTGTGGTGTATGTTGTGGGTTTTTTTGTGTCTTTTTTAAATAGATGCTAAGCTGTAATAGTCATTGTAATAAAGGGCTCTTTAAGTGTATCCCTTTGTGGTTTATATTTTTCTAAAGCTACTTTTCACTGGGGTAGCAGATCAAACACTGAGAGCTTCTAGAGAAGCTGGGTGAGTACACATCTATAAGGGAACTGGTTAAAACTAAGTATTGTATCTGGAAATTTCCAATTAGTTAGGTCTGAGCTTAGAGTCTTTTGGAAATGGGAAAAGAATGATTTATATTTTTTTCCCCTCTGAGTATGTCAAAATAGTGTGAGAGTTCAAATATACAGAAAAAGTGAAATGTATGGGACTTCTAAATTCTTTCCTGCTGCAAGGCTTAAATTATTCAAATGTGCATTTGAAGCAGAAAGGCAAATGTTGGTAAAAAAAAAAAAAAGAACACCAGGGAATACAGAAAATGATACATAGATCAGTCTTAAGGGAGAGAATACTGCAAAATTGGACACCTCATCACAAGGAGTATCGTAAAGCTGAAAAATTGGATAAAAGCATTGAGAATGTTTAGAGGGCCTGGAAGAATAGACAATTTACCTTGGTGGTAAATGAGACTGTACTGAAGTGTGTGTTTTATAAGACTGACAATCAAAGGAGTATTCTGGGGCAATGAAAGGTAAAAAATTTGAAGCTAAACAGGAAATACGTATATTATATCTTAGTGAGCTCCATAGATGGGGAGAAGAAATGGTGTGTGGATAAGCAGTGATAGTGGTACTTGGTTGCCCACACCTTTCAACACTGAATTTAATGTTCAAGTATTACACCATCAATTGCTAGTATTTAAAATGGGATCCTTAAAGCAAAAGGGGTTATCTTCTTTGATTTGGTCTTTTTCAATTTCTTGCATATGCCTCTGAAGCATCTAATGTTGGCCTTGCTCAAATATTGAAGTCTTTTTATAACACTCAGAGTGACTGCTATTCCCTGTTTCAGAAACCTAGTGTGAGAGTTTGTTAAAACAGAGGCCATGCAAGCCTCCTGTTTCATCTCTGGATTTACTCCGTGTACTGCATTAGGGGACTAACATGTTTCACTTTGAGGCTTGTGAACAGTTCAGAACATGTGAAAAAGGGAGTGTAAGACTGCCTATTTGGCTTTGCCACCAAAATAAATGATCTAAGTTAAAAGTACATGCCCAGATTTGCATTTTCAGCAAAGCAGTCAATGCTACAATGGCTGCTGAAGGCTGGGACTGGAGTTCTCCATACATACTCCTGTAACTCCCCTGACATCAGCTGGAGTACTTACAGTACTCTGTGTGAGCTGCTGCAACTTGTTAACCTGAAAGAAAACTAACTCAGCAAAAAAGAAAACAAAAGCCACCCCTAAATGGATCTGTTTTTACTTGGTTATCTAGCTGAGTCTTTGTGGATAAGTATTAGCACAGATGCAGAGGTGGTAGTGGTGGTGGTGCCACAGGGAAGAAAAGGAGGGCTGTGGTTCCTGTGGCAGGAAGCTGTTGGGTTGGCTTGCTTCCCTATGAAACTGTACCCTGAGTGTCCTAGTCAGTGTTTAATTTGAAAATTTCTATGATTCACTTATTTAGGATAGATTATTTTGAATGATGCATAAAGTTCCCAGTGTAAATCTTGAGACCCTGTTAATTGGAACCTCTGTCTCCCAGATCTGAGAAAACTACATTTCTTGCTTCACCTGTGTTTTGAGGTGCTCTCAGAAGCTGGTTTATGGAGGTATAATTTAGTTGAAACTGAAATGTCATGCCTACTAAATGTTCTGTTTTGCAGAAGTTGAAAAGTTATGATTTAAAGTTACTTGTAGAATATAATATAGTGTCTGTTGACTTGGTTCTCAGTGAAACTGCAAAGACATGACAAGGCATAAATTAGCCATAAATACTGTAGCCTGAAGTATCCCAAATCAACCATGCTGTTTTGCAGATGGGAAGCTTCAGTAAGATTAAGTTGGTGTATTCTGGATAGAAGTGAGGAATATACCTGTACAGGATGTAGAGACATGTAAGCTGCCTTGAGAGCTCAAATTGAGTAGACTGAATCTAGTGTTAATTTTTAGTTAAAACAAGGTTTTTTCAGCTGACTGAACTAATTTATACAGCTTGGAAATAAGGGAACTTTCTGGAGTTTGTTGCCTGGAAATAAGATTGTTTTTGACTTCAATGCCATACTTCTATCCATAAGACCATTATGTACTTGAGCAATTTCTAACAGCTGTCTGCCTGAAATAATGTGGTTGGTTTGGGGCTTATATTTTAATACATAAAACTAGTCTAATAGAAGCTCCAAAACCAAGATTTTTTTTCTAAATGGCTATAATTTTTCTTTTAAATTATTTGAAGTGCAAGTTGTAGTGAATGTTAAACATAGCCCAACTTTCAGCATATCTTCTAATATTTCATTTCATATAAACATCCTGATCAGGTAGTTGATACTGAAAGGCTGTCAAAATTGAAAATGGACAGTTCTACTACCCATGTATCTGCAAACTAAGATTTTAACTATCCTTTAATAAATTTTGAAAGACTTTATGATTTTGAGCACTGCCAGTTGAGAAGATTAATTATCTGTAAGCCACTGAACTCTAGATTGAAAGATGGGAATAAGCTTATTACCAGATTTATAGGTGAATTTCAAATTGGTGTCCCCAGTGGACCAAAAATTGGTAGTTATTTAAAGCATGACAAACAAGGAGAAAAGGCTTGTGAAATGACTGGCTGTTGGAAGACTTCTGTCAAGCTGTCATGACTAAATGACATTTCAAACACAATTTTGCTTGCTAAATTAATTTGGAGATGGGCAGAATGTGCATATCACTTGCAGAAAATTTTAATAAATTAATAGATCCACCCAGCGTAGGTGCAAAGCTAGACTAAAGTTAACTTGGTTTTTTTTCTGGATTTAGCCAGGAAAGACTTGAGGAAAAATTAAATGTCTAATCCAACAGTAACCTTAGTCTGTGCTAACTGCTGAAGAGTCTGCAGCAAACTTGCATTTGAATTTTATTGGTGAAGTACCTAACCTTTATGCAGACTTATCTGACTTATTTTAGGATGCAGGGTCCTATGGCACTTGGTAATAAAAAGTCCGAAGCAAGGTATTTGTTTCATGTGAAACATCAGTGCTAATGTGTCTGTTTTGGTTTGTGTTTTTAGGGATCAGACGGGAATCTCTTTAATTTATTGCTTGCTGAGTGTTCTGTCTGGTGAAAGTCATGTCATCCATATTGCCATTCACTCCACCAGTTGTGAAGAGACTTCTGGGGTGGAAAAAATCTGCTGGTGGCTCTGGAGGGGCTGCTGGTAGTGAGCAGAATGGTCAGGATGAAAAGTGGTGTGAAAAAGCAGTGAAAAGCTTGGTCAAGAAGCTAAAGAAAACAGGACAGCTGGATGAGCTTGAGAAGGCAATTACCACTCAGAATTGCAGTACAAAATGTGTGACAATTCCAAGGTAAGTGCTGTTGTGTTTAAAATTGTTACAACCACTTAGGAAATAAGTAAATGGATGTTTAGGGTAGCTGAACAAATGACTAAAAAATCAGTTGTGTGCTTTGATTCTTTACAAATTCTTTAAAACCTATTTTGGTTTTATATAGTGCTTGCTCGTAACTGAATCGCATGCTTTGTAAAGTTACAATTTCTAATAATATCTTTGTTTCAATTTTCATTGATACTTAGATTCAAAGTCTGTGTATTCTGGTGGTACCTAGCACAGTTCTTAGTTTGTAGCACTGCATTATGGTTTTATTTAATAACCCCGTCTATAATCAGAGGAACATACTTGAACTTTCATTTTAAAAATAAGACTAGTTTTTCCTTGGTCAACACTTCAGTCATCTATTTATTTTCTGTTGTGTCTGGTAGTTTCAGTTAAATTGTACAAGCTGTATCCATTCTCCCTTTTGAAGTTTTGTCTTTGGAGGCACACTGCCTGAAGACCATGTTAATTCTTTATTATTGGTTAATGTAAATGCTTTTTATTGAATAACTTGAAATATTTCTAGAACTGTTCTTCCACTCCTGATATGTATATACATTTAGGTAAATAACTTGCATTCTACTGCTTTGTCTTTCTCAACTTAATTCATAGCAACTGCTGTGTGAGGGGCAAGGGTTATGTTTATAAGTATAATGTGGTCTGTTTTCCATTCATGTTGTGCAGAAATACCACTAAGGTGCCTATGCAAGCTCATTGTGTGTAACACAAGTATCAAATCACTTCACAGGTGTGTTTTTCTATGAAAAAGAGGATCTGGTGACACGGGAATATTTTGGGCATTTAGTGCCTTGACACTTAAAATAATTTCTAGGGGAGAGAAACTGCATCTGGTTTATGATCCTAATTTCTGTATTAGTACGTTCATCCCAACTACTTTTAAACTTTGTATTAATCATAGCACAAACTAGGTTTGACTGGTGTCACTAATGATTTCTATATATCAAACGTAATATAGCTCTTATAATGGTTCTAGTGTCCTTTTAGATTTGACACAGCTGTTTGGGAAAATCATGAGTATGCTCTGAATAAATCACTACTTTAATTGTGTTTTCTCTTTTCTATCCACCTTTTGTTTCTAATGCTGCCTTCTGCTTGTATTTTCTTCCCTAGAGCAGTTCCAAAATTCTCTGCGTTTCCCTTCTGCTTTCTTCCTTTTGCTGGCTGGAAAACAATCAGAAATAAAATATTAGTTCTTTCTTGTCTTGGTGTATGTTATAGATGAAAATTCGGTAAAGCCAATTTCATAATTAATAACAAAAATTTATTTCACGATCGCTAACAAAAATTTAAAGTCCGAAATTCCAA
>VXBC01008650.1:103570-135785 GCA_013399945.1 Ploceus nigricollis | reverse complement strand
GCTCAGGAACGGGGGCTGAAGTGATCGGGAGCTGCGGCTGCTCCTCTGGCTCTGCGGCTCTTCACACGCCCAGGTAAGGTTGTTCTGTTGGCCATAGAGGACGTGCTCAGTTTTCCTCCTAGTGGCGAATAATTCTCCATGGCTGTCGGGCCCCATCAGCTGCGCTGCCGGCTTGGCCGCTCCCTTCGGGTGATGCCCTCACAGCTCCGCGGGGCTCCACCTCTGCCCGCCGCTGACTTCCCTCACCTCTCTGCAGCTCTTGGCTTTGCTCAGTGTGGTGGTTTTAGTGTTTTTTATATATATATATGTGTGTGTGTGTGGGTGTGCATGTATGTATAAAAATATAAACACGCTAAGAATATATATATATTTTTTTTTACACGCACATATATATACACGCACGCACATATAGATTCTCAGGATTTTATAAGCGTAGGGACAGTTTTCCGGTTGGATCTCAGCAGAAAGGCAGCGATCTCCCGGCCCCCCTGGGGTACGTGCGTACCGTGGTTCTGTGCCCGCTCCCGGCGCTCCTGTCGCCAGCATCGGCCTGCCCGAGCCCCGGAGCCTTTAATGGCTCTACATGTCCTTGTCCTGGCAGGACAATGGCTGTTGTGCGTGATCGCTATCTCCCTGATCGTTAGACCCCCGTCTCTTCTGGGCTTTTCATCCTAAATAGGTTTTTCCTGCAAATCACCTCCTCTGCTGATGCGTCACTGGGAGCCGCTCTGGAGAACCGAGTCCAGGGAGGTTAGCGGAACCCTTGTGGGTCCTTTTCTTGCAATTAACTCGGTTGTGTGCCAGGTTTCCATTAGAATATGATAATTGGTAAGCTGAGGTATTGCAGGGCGCTGCAATATTTTCATAGTTTCTGATTTATTTTCCTCTGGAGTGGCGGTCCTGTTGTGTAGGTCACTTCTGGCTGGAATGACAGAGAAGCTGAGCTCCAGTGAAGTGATTTACCACAGTTACAGCCATGTGTGTAATGCACTTCCAGCCTCTTTGTCACGTATGCTACATGTCATGAAATATTATAGTTGAATGCTTAATATACCAGTGCACAGCAGGAGATAATATCAGATTAATTACACTGGTGGTGTATATAAATCATGCCTTTGAAGCTGCAGTTCCTCAAGTTCATGTGCTGCTTTATACTCTGCTTTTAAGGGTATCAGGTGAGCTGCTGCCTGCACTGCTCAGGGTAGTTGCTTTCCATAAAGATCAAGTATTTGCATACCCCAACTTTATCCCAGAGATGGGAAGCCTTAGTAAAAAAAAAACAGTACAAACTTGTTGTAGAAAACTATATTGATAGGCTACTGCAAAGCTGAAAACAAGACTACGATTAAAGTGCAGTTATGGAAGTTCACGTGTTGGGGTGACTGAGAAGTGTGTGGTGGTGGTGTTCTCCTCTTCCAATGAGTTTCACTTCTCACTGTTACAGCCCTCTGCTGCTGCATTTAGAAGGCTTTTTGTTCTAGTTGCTTTCTCCATAATCTGCATCTGACCTTCACTTCAAATTCTGCATGAACACTTTGTCTTCGGCTCTCCTTTTCCAACAGCAGTTTCTGGTTGTTAGAATCTGTTTTTCCTACCAAAGGTTTTCAGCTAAGTATCTCCTACTGCAATTCCTTAGGTTCCTTCTCACTTTTCTTTTAGACTTTGAGCAAAGCTGAGTGCCTGTAAGCTGTGAGCTTCAAAATACCTTTGTATCCCTCCCTCCCTCGTTTTACCCCTTCAAGAATTGTATTAATATTCCAAACTTTCTAGTATTGTTTAATACTAGTAAAAAGGGGCAGGTAATGGGATTTAGATCTTAACTAGTGTCTGTTAAAAAATCAGTATGGAACTTTTCAGTGGAGAAGGAGGAATGTTTTGGATGTGAGAGGGAAGTCAGGCCCTTTGCTTAGTGCCTTGTTGCATTTGTTAGCTCAGGGATGAGCTAACAAATTATTACCTTGCAAACCTTGTTGCTTTGGTCTCAGGGATGTGCTAGAAATTGATACATGTGTCAGTTTGCTTCTTAACAGCATTTCTGTTTTATTACCAAGCACACAAGATTAGCATATTTAGAAGAATTTGCATGTATAACATACATTTCACATCTGATGCAGGGAGTGTGTGGAGCTGTACTCACAGCTTCCTCTTGCTAACAAATTTTAATGTGTTTTTACGTGAGCTGTTACAGTGGCCCCTTTATCACCCAAACAGAACATTTCAGGTATCCATACCTAACCCTTGTGCTTAGCCTTGCAAATAGCAAACACTTGTGAGTCAGTGTTTGGTTAAATCTAGTCACAATTTTACATGTATTTTACAGTACATGTAGACTTTCAGGAAAACTTTTGTGTGAAAAGAAGGGGTGAAAGCTTCACACTTTGCAGCAGGCAAGATTTTGGCCATTCTGTGATCTGCGTGTTCATGCTTAACCACTTCCCTTGGTTGTTTTCCACTCATGTTCATCCTCATAACTTTTTTTGTTCTGTTTTTTTGTTTTGGTTTTTCTTCCCAAAAAGACATTTATGACACTTTAAAAATTTCTGTGACCAAAACATGACCTGGTCTGGTCTGTAACTATCAGTGGCTCCTTTAGATGAAGGTTTAAAAAATGGTAATGGCCTGTATGTATTATGAGAACTTTCTCTTACACCTCTCTGTTGAAGTCCATATGGCCAAGGCCATTAATAGCAGAAATATTTTTCTTTTCAGATTTGGTAGGATCATATCTGAATTTTGCTAAATCAAGTTTGCTTCTTTCAGAAATTTTTGTGCAATAATTTCCTAGAACTTAGATGGTATGAACCATCAGACTCAGTGCAGATTTTTTTTTTTGTTGAGTTCATGAAACAATGTGTTGTCATATTGAGGACAAAGCTAAGCCATGTATGCAGTCTATATCAATGACATAATATATCCAGGGCAAACTGGAAAGTCCAAGGACATCACCAGTCAAGAGGAAGAGTAGGATGGGAGCTGACTCCCCACTACATGTAACTAGAGCTTCTCCTGAAGTGTTTAATAAGTTCTACCTGTTTCTATGAATTTAAACATCTTTTAACACACTGAAATAGAAGCTTCACAAATGTCAAAACTGAGCATCTTTGTAGGAGATAGTTCTTTGTTCTTGAACAAATGAAAGGGTAAAACAAACCTTATAATGATTGCTCAGCATGGTTTATTCAGACTCAGGCCTGTGATTTCTTTTGGCTGGTTTACAGTGATTTTTACAGTGTGTTCAAAGAAAAGCTGTCACGCTCTCTTGGAATTATTTGCAGTTAGAAAATATTTGGACTACTTTAAGGATCCTATGGGATCCTTCAGGTATACATTTGATTCTCCACTGATACCTGTGGATTTCTTGATGACACTTGTGAAACTCCTCCCTGAGAGAGATACTGTGTAATGGGTTGGTGGCACAACCTGATTCAAACAGGCTTGTCTGCAGTCTATGTGACTTTCCATACAAAAACAGGGTGTGCATAACTACTGTATTAGCAAGGATGAGTTTTGCAGAGTTTTTTTGGCATCTCACGTGAACAGAACAGATGACAGCAGAACAGCTTGTTCTGCTCTTTTTTCAATGAATAATAAAGTGTTGAAGCTTTATGCTCTTTAAAACAAATTCAGGAAAAAATGGCATTAGAAGTTTTGAAAGTTAGAACTGGTTGTGATGTTTCAGATCTGAGTATGTGTAAGATATATTCTGATGTATATTCGTATTTGTGGTGAGCTGATTCTGGCTCTTCAGTATGAGGATTCACTGGTATTTTGTGCTTAGGATATTTGATGTTGTAAATGCTTGCCTTTGGCCTTAGCTTCTGTAACCCTACATATCAACATGCCAGTATGAGTCCTTTGCATATTGGAATTTACCTTGCTAATTTGATAATTATTTTTATGTAAAACTATTCTAACTTTTCTGTGAAATGGGATTTTTCTTACCCTACCCCATACTTAGGAAAAAAGACCTTGATGAGAATGAAAAACTATTGCTTCATGAGAGATTGTTATATTAGTAATTATAAAAAATAAACATTATTTCTAGCTGGTATAAACTACCAATTTAACTTTCCAGTTCCAAACCCAAATGATTTGGGTGCCTTGAAGCCTTTTGTTCTGGAAATTACCTTATTTTGGTCTCAAATTCTTTTNTTTTTGTCAGTTTGGTACTTTTGTGCAAATTTGTGTTTAACCACTTTGTTTTGGATTTTTGGAGATACAGCCCCTCTCTTGTTTGTTGTGACCTTTTCTGTTTCATTGAGTTTGCTTGCTTCCCAATTTCCACTCCTCAGGTGAAAGTGTCTGTTTTCCACTGCTTCATTGCAGCATCGCTGATTACTGAAGTTATTTCATCTGTGAATATACACTGTATCTATTGTATCCCTCAGACTGGGACTGGCACCTCTGAATTTTTTTGTCCTGTTGCTGATGACTTAGTTCTTGTAATGATGTTGCTTGATTTACTATTGTTAGCTGTTATTCAGGCTTCAAACTCTACTTTAAATCTCTCCTTTTCTTTGAGCTCAGGAAATGGCTGTTTTGGGGAGTTTGTGTCTTTTTACAGGATAGGCAGTAAAATTAATATGCCTAACCTGTAATCAGTGCAGTGAAGTGAGTTGTTTGGGTTTAGTGTTTTTAGACTTTCTTAAAATGTCATTTTCCTGAACATAAGTGTTGCTGTAGTGTGCTAACAATTTGCACTTCTGTAGAGTTGATCCAGGATGGCTTTGTGTGTCTAATTGTGAATGTTCATGCATGGAGAGAAAGGCCAGCTGTTCTTTTCTCATCAAAATGTAGTAGTTGATATTGCCTGTTAGTAAGTAGGTGCCACTAAACTGTGCCAGCAATAACAAAAAGATGAATAGTCATTTCTTGGGTAGAGCAAGCAGAGTAATTTGACTTGACTGTACTAGATGTGTGCTCTTAGCAGAATGCAAGCACTTCCTGAGGATAGCTGATGATAACTGATATGGAGCTGCTGAGGAATAAACTTTCTTCAAGGATAGAAGAGCAAAGCTAGAATTCCTGGAGGTGAAATACTCCTCCTCAGACAGTCTGTCTGATGTGTTCAGAAAGCATTGTTTACTCATTCACGTTCCTTGAGCTTAGCATTGGAGGCGGCTTTATTTTCTTAATACTACTCTTGAGTTTAAATAAATTACCCTTTTTTAGAGAGTGCTTTTTTTATACCTGAGTAGTAGGTTTTTTTTTTTTTTAGAGAATGCTTTTTTTATACCTGAGTAGTGCAGCATCAGAAGTATTGCCTATGCATTTATATAATGCAAAAGCAAAGTTATGCTCCTGCTTTACTTCTCCCTAAATTCTTCTCTGCCTGCTTGAGTTCTGTTAAAAAATGTGTGAATGGGGCACATCTAGGGTTTTTTAATGATAAGAATGTTATAGAAGCAAGTTGGTTATTTAAGTGATAAAAATTATGATTCAATCATAATTTACTTAATATTTGAAAGAAAAGCCTTAGTGCTAGTGTGGAATTTAGCAAAAGTCTGTTATCTCAATTTGAGAGCTGATGTCTTTTGTGAAGTGTCTGCTTTAAAGTATTCATCTAGTGCTTTAAAAACTTCAGCTTTTTTGGCCTATAAACTGCATAGTGATGCTCTAAATACCCCAATATACATACCCATGGAACCATAGAATGGTTTGGGTTGGAAGGGACCTTAAGGTCATCTAGTTCCGACCTGCCCTGTGATGGGGAGGGACACCTTCCACTACATCAGGCTGCTCTGGGTCCCATCCAGCCTGGCCTTGAACACTTCAGGGATGGAACATCCACAGCTTCTCTGGGCAACCTGTGCCAGGGCCTCACCACCCTCATAGCAGGGAATTTCTTCCTGATGTCTCATCTAGACCTATCTCCTCTCAGTTTAAGGTTATTTCCTCTGGTTCTATCACTGCCTGTCCTTGTAAAAACCCCTTTCCAGGTCTCTTGTCAGCTCCCTTTAGTTGCTGAAAGGTGCTATAAGCTTCTCCTGGGAGACCTTGAGAGGCCTTTTTTACTGCAGATGGAACAGCCCCATTTGTTTCAGCCTGTCTTCTTAGGAGAGGTGATCCAGCCCCCTGAGTCCCTCCATGCCTCTTCTGGCCTTTGTGCTGGGGGCTGCAGAGCTGGACACAGGACTCCAGGTGTACTCTTGATGGCCTTAGAGGTGTTTTGCAGCCTTAGTGATTCTCTGGCTCTCTTGTCCAATGTGAGGAAGAAGAAAGACATCACTGCTGGGAAGACAATGGCTCTGGAAAGGGAGGATGTGTTTAAAATGAATACAGATAAACATTTATTGGAAACCAGGAGTCATAGCTGTTCTGTGTTTGGTAGGCATTTCTGAAACGTCAGAATGAAGTAACTTTGTCGCAAGGTCATTGTTGGAATTAGGATGTGAAGGTTGAAAATAATGTTGAGATCTAAAAATTACTTCTTACAGTAATTTTAGTGTTTCCAATGCTTATGTTTGGCATATTTACAAGGAATTAGACTGAGTAAGAAATGAAAATCAAGAACTTCCAAAAGGCGAGAGCAGCGCTGAGAGCTGTAAGAAGCTTGGAAGGATTAATGTCCTAGGACAGTCCTGGTGGCACTTTCTGGGATGAAAATGGAGCTGAAAATGGTTGTTTAGGGACAGGTGAGAGAACTGGTCCAGGACAGAAAGATCAGACAGAATTACTTAAGAATGTAAAAATTCTAATTGCCAGGGGAAGCAGCACTGTTCCTCTGAGTAATTACTCTTTGGTCACTGAGCAGTGTTACCAATTATCCTGCACCAGGGGGTATGCAGATTACTTTTTTTTGTTTGTCTTTGGAATTAGATGAAGGGACTAACAGCAAAGAAAACCTTTGTGTTGGAAACAATGGTATTCTTTCCTCATGACCTTCCTTCATCAATGCTTCACACATCCCATACCTCACACATTGTTATAACTATTGCTTTTTCATCAGCTTTTCAAAATTTGTGCTGCAGTGGACAATCAACAGCTCAAATTCCCATCCATAAGGCAAAGTTAGATCAGCTCATGAAGAGAAGTTGCTTACTCAGCATTTCAAATTAGAAGTGTCATTGGCACCAAGATAGTGTGAATATACTTGAAAAACTCAAGGTCTCGTGTATTATTTAGTTTTCCTTATCCCTCAGAGTGTTAGAATTTTACAGGGACAAAGCAGTAGATAAGGTTCCACTTGCCTAAAACAAATGTCCTGCGCTTTCAACAGGATGTGAAAAAGATGATTGGCAAAACTCATTTACCTTTTAAGCTGAGGACTAGTTTGGGAATGAAATAGGTGTTTTTCACTGTCAATATTTACTGGTTCTTAAATACACTAGGGGTGATTATTCTCCTCTCAGTGGATTTTAAGTGAGAATAAGTGGCAAGTAAGACAAAGTAAAATGTTTGTGTGGAACCAAGCCAGATGTGTGTGTCTATTTATAATCTTTAGACTTCTGCTCTGCAAGGCTAACTGTTCTTGTCTTTTCTGCAGAGAGTAAACCTGTGTCACTTTAGTGGTCTGTCTGAGGCTCTTGCAGAAGAATTCTAATGGATGGTTTTCTTTTTTTCACTGAGTAATTGCTGTAGCTTTTCAGTTCTGCAGTCACAAAGGAAACACCATATTGTATACTGGGAAAGCATACCATGTTTATAAAAGTATAATGCTATAACTTCAAAGTTATCTTTCAATGTCCTTGGAATTTTCTTTTATCATATTTTCTTATTCTTTGTGCTGGAAATTCTGCAGTACATCTTCAAAGACATATAATAAGTCTCTTCTGTTCAGAGAGATATTTGGGCTCATTTATAGTTAGGTGACAATCAGCAGTCCGTGAACATGGTAATGTCACTAACCCCAATGTCACTACAGACCTAATCCTTGTAGACTCTCATGAGAGACAGGTTGAGCCTTTAGAAGTGTTTTACAAAGAATGATTTCATTTATGGTGTAAATAAATGGGTAACAACAGTGAGATTGTAATAAATAATGAAAAAGTCACTGTTACAGAGTTCTGTATCATCTGGTAATATTTTGCTGCAGTTATGTGCTGTATTATTGGCATTTTTTCAGTTTTGAGGGTTCTTTATTTTAGGTCAAAGATCATGTCACTCTGTCTCAGTCAGTGGTTAGCCAGTCAATTTTTTCAGTAAAAAATGATTACCCACACCAGAGGTCAATAGTACAGAAGTATTATAGATCACATTGCCCTGTCCTAATCAATTGAACTATATTAGACAATTCAAGGTTGTAATAATACTTAAGGATGTAAAAAAAGTAGAATTCTGGGCTTAAGCTACATAACTGGGATGGATTATTCTGTGTTTTATTCAGGAGCATCAAGAATGTATAAGTAGACTGCCACAGTGTCCTGCTGTAGGCTGTAATTGCACAAAGGTATTGGCCAAAGCCTGATAGTCCTGCCAATGCATCAGTTTGTCACCACTGCCTGCACTGAAACTCCTACTAGTGTGCACTGGCAGGAATCAAGGGGCATTGGACCCGTGTTTCTTGGTTGTTTAAGGAGTCTGTTACTTAAATGCACTTAGCTGCTCTGATGCTGATGCACAATAAGAACTGTGCATCCTTGAAATATTGTAAGAATATTGATTGTTTCCATTGTTCTGATCTTTAAGAACAAGCTTTCAATAGGTTTCAAAGAGGTCTCTAAATTTTCCCATCTCCTTACATGGACAAGCTTTGTAGCACTTTGCTACTTGACTTTTGTGCATAAAAGTATTTTAAAGAATAAAAAATAGAGGCTTCATTTTTAAGAATAGTCACTTTTCTCAAGATGCTTTGTTTCACTGTTTTAATGCAGTCTACGCAGCACTGTTTATCTCTTGCAGCTGACTCTTACAGATAGCTTGCTGCAGACATGTGTAGATTATCTAAGCTTTTCCCTGCTAGCATTTTCATACAGCTTTTTATGTCACTGCAAAGTCTGACTTGGATTCTAATCTAGTAATTACCAGAGTCAAGAAAGCCATCAGCTAACTGTCACTTTTACATATGTGTTTGCTGAGGCTCACTTTCAAAATGAAAACTACATTCTTTCCCAGATATCCTGTTTGATAGTAATTTGCAGAGAAATAGATGCCCTGTTTAGAAATGAAGTAGCTCCAATGTCTGTCTTGCCTTTACAGACCAACATGCACATGAAGATTCTTTAGACAGACAGAACAATTTGGGTGCATGTCACTTCTTTTGAATGGGTAAATTAAAAAAAAATCTAACTAATTATAACCACAATATGATTTTTTTCTTAATAATTAAAAAATACTTTTTTTTTCTTAAAATGCTTCTTAAACAGATACTGGATCTGATCTCTTGCCCAGTTTGCTGTTACCCAGTGATCCACTTAATTCTGTTGCTTTGTCAGGTGTTTTCTCCCAGTTTGTACTTTAAATCAGCCTATACTCTTGCTTATATCTGTAGTATCTTTGCTGACAATACTTGAGATGTTGTTTATTTTCTCCTCTTCTTTCCCCTGAAAGATGACACCTATGAAAATTAGAAGTGATACCAACTTTGGCTTTTCATGGGTTTGCTGGGATGTTGGGAGTGTGCAAAGGGCAATAACAAACCAAATGGCCAAGCTGCCCTTTACCCTGTTCTTTGCTGCCAGCTGTGCCTCTGGGTTTCAGTACGCTGAAACGCTCTCCCAAACACCTACTTCATATGCAAGCAGTGGATAAGTTTGCTGACATGAGTTTCATATGGTAAGCATGTGTTATGTTAAACATAAATCCACCATAATGCAGAAGAGCCCAGTTTCCTTGGTTTGGGTTTACTTTGCCATGGTCAGGAGGTAAAGTGATAATTGTGCATCCATCTATTAATGGGGAGGGTAATATCATGTTCCCTTGAAATTATATAACTTTCTTCTACAACTGCAATTATATTATACACAGATATTATTTCTGTCTATCATGTACTCTCCTTCCTCCTGTGAATTCAGCATGTGAAGACTCTGAATCTACCTGAAAAAGATCTCAATGTAGATCAGACTTTTATTCCTTGTTATAATATTCAGCCATTGTTCTTCCTTTTGTTGGTTATGGTGGATTATTTTTTTTTTTTTTTTTTTGGTAGTGTGGAAGATTGCAGCATACCTTCAGGCCACCAGTGAAATTGGATAACTTAATTAGCAATGAGTGCTTTTGGTCACTTGGATTATTCAGATCTTTTGCTTACTGTATGGGTGTAAACATAAAAGCTTTTAAACCTGACATTCCTACCAAAAAATGGTCTGGTATAAGTAATATTTTCAAGAATTGTAGATGATTCTTTTCTGTTCTGTTATTTTTTTTTTTTTTTGGAAAGAGTTAAGATGTAATCATGCAGGCAAACGCAGCGTATGCTGGCATGTACATAAGGAACCCATTTACTGAGTCACTGTCATTTTAACAGCAGGGATGTTGACTCCCTGAGGTGTTTCTAAAGCATTTCAGGCTCACTGAGTCAGGACTAAATAACACCCAGCTGGGTAAGAACAAATACCTGTCAGATAATCCAGCTAATAGCTGGTTTAGTTATCAGTGCCCTTCTGTACCTGCTTCCTCTTTCCTGCCTTTCTAAATGTATGATGCATTTCCTACAACATCATATTTAAAAGCTTCAATAACCCCATAATGGCAGCTGATGGAGACCTTTTATATGTTGATTCCTTTTTTCATTGGTTTTGGAAAGATGGCAAAAGTTTGCATGATGACATCTTGATTAGGATGTCTCTTTTTCTTCAGCTGGGTTTTCCCCTCTTTGGAAGTGTTAGTCAGTGTTAGTAATTGCTTCTGGAATCCGTGTAATCTTTTTCCTCAGTGAGAATACAACTCTGCAAACTGAGTTCTTCTGTGAGTGGGTTGGTTTCCTAAATACAGCTTTACATTGCTACCTTTGAGGTCAGTGATCCAAAGGCTGGCAAGTGAAAGCTGTAGAACATGAGCATCACCAGACTTCTAAGCCTGCATTTGTGATTTTAGTGACTCTGTATCCTTGCACTGGAAACAGGCCTAGCAGTTTATGATCAGCTTCTTTTGACAGTTGTTCCAAGTATGTTTCCTTGTTTTCTGGATATACAGGCAGCTCTAATTCTGGTACTTGCTAAGTCTTGAGTTAGTTTGTAATCTTCCTACTGTCTTAGAATAGTTTTGTATGATGCATATTTCTATTTTAATTCACTATATTTTACATCCTGCTGTATCTGGGTGCAACATGGTACTGTCAGCTTCGACAGTTTGATCATCAGTGTTGCTGTAAAGCTCATCATCCTTAGCTAATCCGATTGCTTAATTAGCTGAATATTATTAACCTCGTAAATTCACACAGAGGCTTTTCAGTTAGAAACTGTCCAGTGTAAGTGAACTTTGGAAAACTGGCTTAACTATTTTCAGTCTTTCTTATCAAACCTTTATCTAGGCTGAAAATCTGTCAGGGTTCAGTCTGAGTCAAATGAACACAGTTAATGCTTAGGCTTGACTATTTCTCTGCTCTGTTGTGCTATCATGTGGCATGCAGTCCTTGATCTTGGTGTCTGGTTTGCAGTGCAGGAAGTGGCTTTGAGAAGGAAGGCTTTGAGAAGACCACAGCAAATGCACGCAGGCATTGACGGGAAGGAACACCTTGCTGTCATCCTGTAGAAATACTCTGGGAAATGAGAAGGTGGCATTAATGGGTTCCAAGAGAATGATCAAACCATATTGCTGTGCTGGCAGAAAGGAGATGGCAGTAGGGAGAGCTGACAGTGGGTGTAAGTTAAAAGGCATCACATGACACTTGACGGAGTGGCAGACATATGTTGTAGCTGATAGAAGCAGGGAGAGCAAAAAGCAGTCAGGAATCCATTGTGTGTACATCATATGCTGTGATGCTGCCACTGAGCACCTCGTACACCTTCTCTGTAACTTTTCTGTTGTAGCTTCTGTTAATGTCCCATCACACGTGGTGCTTTTCCTTCCTTGGTGCCTTTCAGTCCTTCAGTCCCAACAAGTGCTCTGCGACCTGGCCTCTTCACAGCTCAGTTCAATCAGGAGTTCTGCTAATCCTGTTCTTCTGTAATGCTTGTTGGTTATGTCTCAGCTCCTCAGAGGGTTTTAGGTGGGTTCTGTAGCTGGGTTCTCTCCCATATTTCTTCCTTTAAATACGTGTCAGTAAGTGTTTTTTTACAGTTGTGTTTTGCTTATTGAAATATCTCTTTGAATTTAAATCTTCCTGAGAGACTTATTCTGTAACAGCACTAATGCAGGAGAGAATAAATGTGTCTCTGGCAAACTGAAATTTGATAGGCAATCCCTTGGGAAAATGTCTTATTAGTGCTTTTGGAATATAATTTTCCTTTACTGTAACAGAACTGTGAACTTAGAATTGGAAACAGAAACAGAATTTGTAGGACCTGGAAATTTCATTTCTTAAGTCATACTGACAATGGGAGCAGGACTGGGTTTTCTGGGAGATGGTGTTGTGAGCAGCTGCAAGCTGTTATTAATAAAAGGACCTAAAATAATTATTAACAAAAGAGCCTGCTGGAAATAAAGCTGATAGGGCAAGTAACTTTAATTTCCAGGATCATGGGCAGTCTGATTGGGTAGTTTGGGCAAATCAGACCAATACTTACGCCTATGATCATCTGTATCTAATCTGCAGACACTGTGATACTTTGGAGTTTGAATATTTTCCTCTGCTGGTATTAAAGAAAAAAGATTCCTCTTGCAGGGGGAGGTCCAGGATGGTTGATTAGATGTCACAGGATGCTGTATCTCACTCTGCTCCAAGTCACATTCTAATAATATCAGCATATTAGGAGCTATGAGCTTCAATATCATGGAATTTGGATGAAATATCTCTGACAATTTGACAGACAAGGTGACAGCTAATAAACACCTAATGCCAGGACAAGTCACCTGGCATCTGCTGAGGCTGGCTGGGTGTGCATGTGAGCATTGACTCACATGTTAAGACTTCCTACTGATGCAAACATACTTGTATTGCTGTTGATATGAAAATAAAAGAGTTCACATTGCAGAAGTGTGTATTTAGTGCAGTGTGTATTTAGCATGTGAATACCTTGAACCCTTTTCAGTGGTACAAACTGAAGACATCTTCACTCCTGGAAAGCTACTAGTTAAAGACGTTATGCACAAAGTGAGACATGAAGTTAATCTGGATCAAGGCTCTGGGCTCATATATTCACCATGCTTGGTGAGATGCAATTTTTAATTTGTTTTATTTTTTTTTTGCAATTTTCTGATATATTCTCTGTAACACATCCTCATTGATTTGTCATTTGCCAGCTTCAGGATTTAAAGATATGTAATGAATCTTAGGAAAGAAGCATTGGAAGATGTCACGTAGATCAAATTTGATATTTCAGTCCTCTGCCTCAATTTCATTTCATACCAAGTAAGAGGCTGGTGCATTGGCCACAGCTCTTTTGGGGTTGTGGCTGTGATTTTGACTTGTTTGACTTGGTCCAGTTATTGAGCTCCAGAAACAAAGAGCAGGATTGTGAAGAGGTGCACAGTTCTTACTTACATAATAAACCTGCAGAAAACCTGGAGAGCACAATCAGGGGGGTGTTTGCTTCCCCAGTGCAGTGCCAGAAGGTGTCCTGTAGTGAAATGGGAATTGTGTTGTGCTGTGCCTTGGGGGTGGTCAGAAGAAACAGAGGCATTTCCCTGCTGATACATCTGCTTTGCACAATAGAGTGGAGGTGTCCTGTCTGTTCAAGGGTGATGTTGCACCATCATGCCCTCTTTGACTTTTGCTATGTAGTGGCATCATTCTTCTTTTGTTTGTTTTTCTGGAGACATTAGATTGTCTTGTTTTGCCCCAGAGGGTTGCGTGGATTTATGATACGTTGGGGAAAGAAAAGTAAGGTGAATAATTTAAGCTTGTGATTCCTTTGTCACTAAGGATATGAGTTTGCATTGGTTTAGTTAAGTATGACTTTTCAAGGAAATAATGAGTCAGTAGTGCCTGGTCTGCAGTGGCATAGAAACACGTGTAGATGGCTCTCATTTCACCCTCTATTACCATTAACCACAGAATAACTCTGAAAGCTTCAACATCTTATTGTACTTTTTGTAATCTTACATCAAAGTCTACTTCCAGCTGTGCTAAGTAATACTTTGTTTTATCTAGATGTGAATCAGGTTTATTCATTGCTCTTATTCTCTATTCTTTCTTGACCTCTTGGAATTTTAGTCAGTAGCAGAATTATTTCTACGTGCTGATAACACTGTTGTCATTTTGCCATTGACTTTTTATTATTTTTACTAAAAAACCCAAACACAATCCTTTGTACTAATTTTCACTTTAAAGCCTTGAAATATTCCCACAGTTCTTTGCAGATAACTTGCAAAATGTTTATCTTGCAGAATGACTGCTTACAAAACCAAAACTAAGGGCTGGGTTTGGAGGTCAGCTTCTGCACGGAAACACAAGTGGGCTCACAGGAATTCTCCACAGCACTGTTAAAGCTGTTCTGAGGGCACAGACACCAGGATGCAGATATTATTGAGATATTATGCTGGGGTTTTCAGATTCAAAGAATAAGTGTAAGTGCCCAGATAGCACTGGTGAACTGACGGTGCCATATATGTCTTTGATGAAGCTGGCTGAGTTGTTGGCAGGTGTCTTGGAAACTCATTCCAATGTAACTGAACATAAGCCTTCCTAGACACTTCCTGTACTCTGCAGTGTCCATTTAGGAGCTGAAATTAGTTCTAGTTCCTGGCCTGGATTCCCTGCAGATCTTTATAATTTTTAGGCTTTCTCATTTCAAAGCACTGATAAATTAGACTTGTGATACCATAGGACTTTTTTCGTTTGCATTAGACACTACACTTTGATAATTGTTTTTGAATGTTTTTTCATCTTTGCAATGGAAGGCCACTTGGCGTTGCTGCTGATGAGCTCTAAGAAGCAGCCAAGAATAACAAGTTTGGAGAAACCACTTGGTAACTCAGTACCTGAGGCTGCAGACATGTTGCCAGGCAGTGTGCTGTATGGTCTGTGAAATATTTGGGTAGTTTTGAGCATTTTCCCACTTGCCATAGAAGGCTGCACACAGCAGTCCTGCAGCTCGAGGCCCCAGGAGCTGCCCTGGGCTTGTGTTGGCCAGAGCTGGCTGGGGCTCGTTCCCTGTGGCCTTTTGTGGCTGCTGTGGTACAGCCCGGGGGGCTGGAGGAGGCTGGTGTGTGTCTGCCTGGCTGTGCCTGGGATCCAGTGGGAAGGAAGCAGGGTATGGTAAGAAAATTTGTGAAAACAACCCTCACATGGTTGAGACAGAGCAGGAAGAGCTGCTCTCCACTGGTTCCTCCTCAGGCCGTTGGACATGGCCAGCTGGGATGGGGAATGTATGAGGTTGTCTTTGCATAACACCCGTACCTGCGTAAGGTCTTAGCTTACTAAACAGTACGGACTATAGCACCATCTGAAAGTTGTTCTCTTTTACCCGTAATAAGCTTTTGATTAACTTTGGAAACTCTTCTCTGTTGAAGAATGTTGAGGAAATAAACTACTCACGGTGTTCGCTCTTGGGATGTATCTAGTCTTTTGGTACAACAACGAGTTTAACTGCATTATTTCATCTGATTAATGACCTAATAATTTTCTAGTTTCTAAATAGATCGTTATTCCATGTTACTATTTTTTTGCTTTTTTTTTTGTGAAATAAGCCTTCTGTAATATAAATTCTCAACTATTTTGTATTGAAATCTAATGGTTATCAGAAGTTGTCGGTTCTGCATTGTCCTTTCAAGCTTTATTGTGAAATATTTGTGCAATACTGAACACGTCATCATTCATTAAAACTTTTTATAATTATATACATTTTTAAAAAATATTTTTTATTTTATGTGCTATCATGAAGGCATAGATTTGTGGGAGGAATTTTAGTGTTTTGAACTAAATCTTTTTTAACACCAAATCCCAAATGAATTCTTGAAGGATTTAAAGATTTGGATTATCAGAATACAAAAGGATGAAAGACAGGGTGACAAATACTAAGGATAATAACAAAGAAGTGTCATTTTAGCTTTTTAATTCATGTCTGTTTTTAGGTACTTTATACATGCTGCTGTGAAACAGATACTACTTATTGTATAATAATCATATTTAAAGAAAGACGCAAGCAATTCTTTTCCTATCTATTGAAACATTTAAAGGTGTGCCCATTTTTGACTATTGGCATAAGAATTTTAAGTGAGCTGCTGTGCTAGAAAATTACAAAATAGGCAATACTCAAAGCTCTGCTTGTGTATTCCTTCTGAGCTGTTTTACACCTACTTGCAAAAGCAGTTTGGCTAGAGCTCTGTCTTGGTGGAAAAATGTGGGCAACGTGGGGCTATTGCAGTGGGAAACTCTTGTTCTGTTCACGTATGAGTAAATTATGCAAACCAGTTTTGTGAAGACAAGGTTTCTGTGTTGGGCTTGTCATCTGAAAACAAATGAGCAGAAAACAAACAAGTGTTTTCTGATTAGCTGTCTGCACTTCAGTATATGCTCCATATTCCTTTGATTTGAAAAGCTTTGCAGTGACTATGTTCTTACTCCCCAGTGAGTGGCAGACCTCCTGGTGTTTGTGTTTTTTACTTTTTATATTTTATTTCTATTTTAGTTTGGACAGTGCATGTCAGTCTCTCTGCATTAGTAATTACACAGCTTTCTCAAAGAATGGGAATCAGCACCTAAAGGAAAGGGAGAGTGAGATTTAGTACCTCGCATGCATGTCTGTATGCAGGCTGGGGAAACGGGCTGGCAGGAACCGGGTGGCCTTAGGAAAGGAGTGCAGAGTGCTGCAGCTGGGAAGGGTCCCAGCTGCAAATCCCATGCCCCAGTACGTGCTGGGAGCTGTGATGCTGGAGAGCAGCTCGGCACAAAAGGACCCAGCGGTCCCAAGGGCACCAAGCTGAACATCAGTCTGTGGCATGCCCTTGCTGCGAAGGTGGGCGGTGTCCTGGGCTACATTGTGCAAAGGATTGCCAGCAGGCCAGGAAAGGAGATCCTTTTCCTCTATCCAGCACTGATGAGGCCACATCTGGAGCACTGTATCCAGTTCTCGGCTTTTCAGTACAAGAGAAAGATAGTGGACATACTGGAGAGTCCAGTGAGGGGTCACAAAGATGCTGAAGGGACTGGAGCATTTCACATGTAAGGAGGGCTGATAAAAGCTGGCCCTATTGACCCTAAAGGAGCAAAGGCTCAGGGGGATCTTATCAATATATACAAATACCTGACAGGAAGGTGCAAATGCAAAGTGGTGCCTGGTAGCAGGATTAGAGGAAATGGGCACAAAATGAACCACCTAGTTCCATCTGAACATTTGGAAATGCTTTTGTTCACTGGTGAGGGTGACTGAACATTTGAGCAGGCTGCCCAGGAGAGTGTGCAGTGTCCATCCATGCAGATACTTGAAAACCCCCCAGACAGAGCCATGAACAGCCTACTCAAGGTGACTCTGGGCAGGGTGATTTGACCAGATGACCTCCAGAGGGTCTCTTCCAACCTCATGGGGCCATGAGATTATGATATGTGAATCTGATATCAAGACTGTTGCAGAATAAATGGTAGGCAGAGTTTTCTACTCTTATTTAATTTCTGGAAATAGGTAACAGTTTTGCTAAATGTTCTAATCAAACGTTATTTGGCATTCAAATTAAAAGTTGGTGATAAATTTCTGTAAGGATTATTAATGCTCAGCATGTGTATCCTATTATGCTTCTGACTATATAACATATTTTAGCTTTTAAACATGCTCTATGTGCTGCAGAAACATGACTTTCTTGCATGAGTTTGCTGGTGTCTGGGCCTCCAGATGATAGCAATGATTCCAAGTCCCTCAGGGGCAGTTATGCAAGTCTTATTAGCTGTGAGCAGTAATAAATACTCTTAATGCATGCAACCAGCTGGAATCCTGAAAAAAGTCATTCAGGGTATTCCTGCCTTAAACCGATAGGAGTGATTGAAATTCCTTTCTATATGTTTCAGATTCAGTTTAAATAAATTGATAATATGTTAGTCACAGCACTGGGAGTTCTCCCC
Organism: Ploceus nigricollis; assembly: GCA_013399945.1. Classification (NCBI taxonomy): domain Eukaryota; kingdom Metazoa; phylum Chordata; class Aves; order Passeriformes; family Ploceidae; genus Ploceus; species Ploceus nigricollis. Next base: position 117,751 of record VXBC01008650.1, on the reverse strand, counting down.
AGAATGGAGGACCCTTAAAAGATATTTGGACTTTTACTCTGAGGTGGAAGCTGTTGTGATTACAGTGCTATCAGGAGTGCAGCTGGCAGGAGTAGCTCACATGAGCTCTAATGGAGGATATTGGCTGCAGCAGCACCTTCTTCTCTAGACTGTGCACGTTGTGTTTCCAGTCACCTTAAATTCCAGGATGCCCTCTCTGACAGTTTAACTTGAAACAACTCAGAATTAGTCTAGTGGAGCTTAGAAACGGCAAGAGACAACATTTGTAAACAATTGCAGGAAAGAGCTTCAGGAGCCAAGCTCTGTAAGGAGCTTGAACGCATGAGGGAATCCCTTTGTTACTTCCTGTTCCTGGTGTCCTCTGTTTGTCAAGAACTGCACTGAGTCTTCCTTAATTTACGTATATTTCTTAGATAGAAAGATATAAAGGGGAAAATATGGTAGTAGTTTCAAGGCTCATCAGCTTTCCAGCTGTTTTGAAGAGTCATGGAAGTAGTTTGCAAAAAACTATGTGGAGCAGGGAATAGTAGTTTTCAAGTTAGCTGTAAGTGTCTTCAGTGTTAATAATACAAAGCAGACCTGAAAGTCCTCTTTAGCTGCTATTTTGCTATTTTTTAGTTGCAATGAATATATTGCTATTTCAATGTATTCACCCTCAGGAGGTATTCAGTCAAGGCAAGATTTTAGAACATTGAGCAAAATTATAGCACTTGGGCATTTATTTTCTCAAAAGGTTTCTCCTGGTTTTGACTTAAATTTTGGTGGTAAAGAGTGCATTATTAAAGCTTCACATTATGCCTAATTAAATATTTATGTTAAAGTTAGAGTTTATGTATCTGCATAGAAGTAACAATTGAAAACAGTCTTTGGCTTAGTCAGTACATGCCTACCAAGGGAGCATCCATGGGGAAGAAGGGGAGTTGCAGTTTCATCCACTAAGTAGGACTTTTTCCTTTATCACTTGATGGTAGAACTAAACGGGGTAAAGGGCAGGACTTTTGCCAATAGTGTAGGCTTGTATTGTCCTGAGCAGGGTCCCAGGAAGCAGAGTGGAATAAGAAAATATGTAAAGTTCCCACATGGGAGATGCTCCCCCAGCTCTGCTTAGGGACAGCTGAGACTGTCAAACCTTTTAACCCTGGGTGATGTGGGAAAGGAGACCATAGCATCAGAGGATTAGCTGATGCTAGGAAGTTTTTTGAATAATTTATCTGTATTAGTAATGAGACTTTTTAATATGCATATTGGCAAGGAGGTTGCTTCAAGTCCTGTAATGAGATTGCAGTTTGGACTATTTGACTGAAAAAACACTGTTGAAGTACCAGCATGTTCCTGGATCTATTTAAAGAATGCATTTTCTGCTGCAAGGTTCTGAGTAACGAAGTGCAAAAGATATGTGACAACACGCTGAGGAAAGTTATTCCTGACCTGCACTGAGTGAAGCTCAGTAGTTATGACTAACTCTTGCAGTGTTTCCAAAGGTATGTGGAATAGCTAGTCCATACTGGAAAGGTCACCCTTCCCTGCCTTCATATGTATTTTTAATTTCTTATAGTTATTTACCATTCAGATTGGAAAATAAAAGCTGTTATGCCATTTGTTTTTAATTATTGTGAAAAGGAAAAAAATACTGCGAACAATTTCTAAGGAAAATAATTTGCAGCAGTTGACATATTTTGTGTCAATGAGTACTTTTAATGTTATTAGAAGTGGTTAGTTTATCTTGACAGTGGTAACATACTCAGTAGGAATATGTGCCACTGCCAAGTAACAAATGCATTGCTTTGCTACGTTGCCAGCTTTTAATTTCAAGCTTTCAGTGGGAACTAATCCCCCCTTTCCCAGTAGTGCAACCAAAGAAAAGTTATGAACATCTGCATGAAAAATCTAATGTGAAGATGCTCAGGTCCTGATGCAGTATGACATCAAAATATGTGCCTGTAGGATTGCACAGCAACAATCATTTTGTGAAATTATGCTAATGTGATGTATTAAACTTTCATGAACTGGTGTTTAGCTAAACACATAGCACTATTAAAAAAGACTTGGAAACTAAGCAGTCAAGTAGTGCATTAGTATCAGCTGGACAACTTGCAAACTCCATCCTCTACTAACAGATTGCTGAGAGAGACTTGAAAAGTTTGTGAAGCTCATTATTACAAAAATGGATTGAAATTCTGTCAGTCCTTATTCCCTCTCCCTGTTCTCATCTGAGCAGCACCTTCCAGTCATGGCTTCCAGTGTAGTTTGTGAATGACAGCAGAGCAGCAGCAGCAATCTCTTAAACCGCTTTAACCTTTACAACAGTGTATTTGTTTGGAGAAGGCAACCATTCCATTTCTCTGTTACTCACAGAATATTAAGGTTGCAGACAGAAGAAACAAAAGGAATGGCCAACAACTAGAATTTGAAAATTTTGAAAAGGTCAATATAGCATGGTTTAGAACTGTAAGTCTGTATGCTTTCTTCTCAGCAGGTGACAACTGACCAAATACCAATAAACTATAAACTATATATACATTTTTAAATATCAATACAAGAAGTGTCTCAACAGTCAGCTTAAGTAGCACTGTTTGTTAGGTTTTCAGTTGTTGATACCCAGAAGTTATTACATTTAATAAAGTCATTTTGATTTCTTTACTGCTGTAGGGTTTACTGCCACTTCATTCTCTTTGCACGTGCATGTTTTTATATAGTAAATGTGGTATTGTAGCAAACACTTTTGGGATTGCTTTTAAGAGTATGCATGTCATTCAGCATAGACTTATACCTTCTGTTTTACAAAGCATTAATTCTCAGAACAGCAAATGACCAGCAGGCTGCTTGCCCATCCAAATACAGGGCTTCAGTTAGACAAGTTGATCCATATGAAGTAAGCACTCAGTGTACACATTCAAATGAGAAATGTTTTAGAGGGGAAAAAAAATCAAGAACAAATTGCCATAAAATTGATGGACACTGAAACTGCTCTGCAGATGTCCCTCTGCAGCAGGTGTCAGTTATATCTAATGGATACCTAATACCTCACAGGCTGTGGAGTCTCTCGAGATAATGTGCCTGGCTATTGACCTGTGTATTAAGATCTCAATGCTTTTGCTTTGTTATCCAAGCTAAGTCTCTTGCAACAGTGAGATATTTCCTTTTCTGTGCATGGTGGTCTATGAAAACAATTTACTTCCTTCATTGGGGCTGTTATCTTTCTTTTTGTTTAGGCATGGTTCTCCAGGTGAAAGCTGTCCTGGAACTATATGCATTTATTTTCTAATGATTAAAGTGTGACTCCACCAGAGTGTAGCATTTGAAACTTTGAAGTCTTATGTTAAAGTTTGTCTTCCAGCCTTGTATTTTCCACAGAAAAAGATGTCTTCAGGAGGCAGTTTGTTGCATTTCCTTGGGGTTGCTGTCTCCCTTCACTGGTGTGGAGGTGGGACTAAACCAGGAGCAATGCACTTCCGGGACCTTTTGGGATGATTATAATCCTATGAGAGTAGTTTCTGTGACATAATTGAAGAGGGGGAAGTAGGAAAGAAAGGAAGGTCGTGTTATGGACACCTTAAAGCTAATAGGCATAGAACATGTTTGTAGACCCTTAATTTTTATTGCTCTAGATTCTTTTAAACCTAGTAGCATGAAACAATTGTGAATTAGTGACTGTTACTCCTTTAGATGTTCCATCTCTGAGAGAACAGAAAGAATTATATACTATAATTAGTTCCATGTCACTTAATCAGTTTACAGCAGAGCATATCGTGGGAAAGAGTTTATTGCTCCCCTCCAGTTAGCAAAGCAGTCCTCTGACAATGTGAAGGTCTCTGATGCATAAAGAATTAATACATTCTTCTCAATGAACTGTATCCAACCCTGCTAAACTGCTGACTTTATTTTGGATATGTGACCTTTTACCTTCTTCAGTGTCTGCTCACTTCTGTGTTGAGATGAAACAAGAACAAAGCCCTAATAAGAGAAGGTCATTAAATGCAGATGATCTTCTATTTAAATACAAACATCTGAGACAATAACCCAGCTCCTACCAGGAAAAGCGTGTTGTCAGGGAAGAGGTTACCTTGGCAACAAGGTCACCCGGCAGGGCCCTCGGTGCAGAGTAATGGCAGAGCCTCCAAGATGATGAAAGAGCAGGAGGTCAATCCCTCACACTTCTCACTGCCTTCACTCAGCTCAAGATGAGCTACTCCAGGAGTTTATAAACCTGGCTTTCTGAATACAAATAGTCTGTGTGAATTGTCAAGGGCATGGAGGACTTTACACTCCAGAAATTATCATCAAAGACTTTTTTTTTTTTTTTTTTAGTGGGAAAGACTATTTTTGAAGCTCATTGGTGGCTAATTGCTCATAGCACTGAACTGTATGCTCCCTGAGAAGGATCACAGACTTTAGGTGTGGGCAGGGGAGACACAGGATGCAGCCCAGAGTGCGGGACAGCTGAACTGACAGTGGTTCCAGTTCATGGCTGTTGGTGCTAGACAGGTGTCTAGGATTGTGTCTGGCAGCCTTAAGTTGAGTTGAAGCATCGGCGTTTGACAGTGAGCTCGTGTCAGGCCCGCAGTGTGCTCAATCAATTTATCAAATTTCTCCAGAAGCTTAGGAAGCCAGAGGAAACCTTGATAGTTCTTGAGGTTGCTTGGGTGCTCAGTGTGCTGGGTGGGTTCTAAGGCAAAGAAATGCAAAGGCTGTGGAGAAGTTGCTGAGCACATCTGGCTGACTGAGTGATTCCTCATCCTTACAGGATGAGTAAGAGAGATGGAGATAGAAGATACGGAGACCAGAGTGGGGTGTTTAAAGCTGTATGGGCAAAAAAAAATTAAAAGGATTGTTTCTATCTCAGGAACAAAGGAGTCGTTTGTAAACAACAATTTGCACTATTCCAGCTAGCTCCTTTTTTCTTCATTCTGTGAGAAAAATTAAATAGGGATACTAATAGACAACCTACTTAAAGCAGATAAATAAATTCAGGACTGTAATTAACAGGTGGATCTTAATCACTCCTTATGGTTCTCTTTTACCTGTTGGTATTTTCTTTACCAAGCCATTAGTTTTGTCTGTTGCTGTTTGATTACTGGGCCCTGTAAGAAATTCACTGCCATCCTTGAGGCGCTTTTCTCTTGGCGCAGGATATTCAGTGAGGTAGACTCATTGTGTTGTCTCTTTGTAATTAGCATGCCTGCTAACCATGTCTGCAGTCTAAACTGCTCAGTTGGAAGCTAATGAGACAGTGTAGTGGTGTTATTCTGTATTCAGTGCTCAAGTCTGGGTCTGTTTTTCAGTCAAAGTATTGCCAGCTCTTTCCACTTTGAAGGCAACATTCTGCAAAAGTGTAAATGACACCACCTCCTCTCTCTCATCCTGCAAGACTGCATGTCTAACTGCAATGACGAGAGAACTGAACTTGTGACTTTGTTAGTGAGGAAATGATGTTCTTGATACTTTTCTCAGTCCTCCTCACCCATCACCTCAGGCAAAACTAACCTACTCCTCCACGATCCTGTTGTTAAATGAAGATACAGCAGAAAGACACGGTGATGATAACAGAAAAAGCAAACACTCTTTAGGTGCTGCTAAATTATTCTATGCTGCTCTTAATTTTTAAGGTCTATTTCCTTTTTGTGCTGGAATTAGTGATGTAGCTAAAAAAACACCTCCTGAGATCTACTTATTCTTAACTGGCATCATGAATATTTCTTTTTCAAGGAAGGTAAATAGTCATGATTGCAAAGACCTCAAACATTTTGAAACTGTCTGTTTTCACCCCTGTGCTTTTACTTTTGCTACATTTTTGGGGAACAAGGGAGTTATATCACAAAATTGATGTTGGTTACTGTTCACTGAGGAGAGTTTAAACCATTCATGCCAAAAATGTTTGTATTTTCTTATTTCCTTCACATTTGTTTGCTGAAAAAAATAGCTGAATATACAACTGCACTTGCTATGTGCGCAAATTGGATAGGAGCTCAAGTTACTGTATGTGCATGACTGGGTTGTTTGGGAAACTAGAAATCATTGAGGACTACTGTGAAAGTCACACAGAAAAAGTGAATGTGAATACTGGAAGCTCTAGAAGGGAAATTATTACTAAGGAGATAGGAGTTTAGGCTCAAGAGGTTAGGGTTTTTCTTCTGAGTTTTCACCTCACCTTTCCATCTCGTATGTTTGTACATGCTAATCAAGGCATAGGGCATAATCCAAGGTCTCAGACACATCTGTCCTGTCATTTGTTCATTCTGAGAATTCAAGGAACACTGGTAAGCAAAGCAGCAGCAAGAACTATCCAAATGTGACAGCTGATTTTGTCTAAGTAGTGTCTTCCGCCTCAGTTTGTGTGGAGGAAAGGCTCATGAACTGAAGAACTCAATCTGAAAAAGGGTAAATTGTGACTGCAGTTGCAGCAACAGGTGTGCTACAATTAAAGATAATTCTTAAATGTGTAGAAATAGTCTGCTCTTTCTCCAAATGAGCTGCCACTGTTACCCCAGTTATAAAGATGGTAGTCTCTTAAATGGCATTTAACAAAATTACTAAAGCAAGAGAATAAGATAAAAATTAATTGCTAAAATACTAATTGATATTTTGTAAAGCTGTAACTTCCCTGCATAAGCACTTTTGTCAGATTCTAATTAAATACGTAGACATTCTCTTGCAAATTTAATTTAATAACTTAACAACATCTATCGCTTCTCTAGTTTTCAGTAATTGCTTGACTGTGTTCTCCAATATACCAGAGTACATAACTTTCTGATAATTGATTGCTGTGCTCTGTGCAGCCAGACTAAACAAAACATGGCATCAGGGGGTTTGTCTAAGTGCCCCAATAGTACCACTCACATAAAGGCTGACGGGCAAATCTGATTGTGAAGCTGCCACCCCAGCCACAGTCATCAATAGAATGCCCAGCTAGGCACCACCAGGCAGGCTGCCTGGTGAGAAATCTAAAATTGCAATAACCAGTTTTCAATTAGGGCAAGGAAGAGTAATATCCTTTCAGTTACAGGTATTTAGAGGCCTGAAATCTCCCAGCTGTAGTGTGATTTTCTCTGAAGCCACTTATGTAGGACCCATCCAGGAGTGCTGGTGGTATTCCCACCCCCATTACTGGCTGTAACTGGGGCTTGGATCATCTCTGCCTGCCTTGTGAGCCCAGGATATCTCAGGGGCAGCCAGCTCTCAGCTTGTGCCTTGTCTGTCAGTGCTGGTGAGCCTGAGCCTGTGCTGACAGAGTGTGTGTGCTACAGCCCTGCTTTTCTGCAGAGCTCTGCAGTTGGTGCTTCTGAACTCACTCTGGGGCTTGGACAGGGGCATTGGCTGGGGCACTGGGCTCCAGGCACTGACATTAGTTGCCTGGTGGCAGTGGCATGTTTTTTTAGGATCCCAGCTTTGCTGTAGATATGTTCATGTCTGTAAGAACAAATAGCATGAGGGAGGGCTAAGAGAAGAGCAACACGAAGAAAAGAGCAAATATAGGGGTTTTTTAAGGTAATGCTATCAAAATGAACATATTTTGTTCCAACGCGTTGGAAAAATAAAAATAAACATTGCCATCTAAAAGAATTTATAACTTTTTCTCTTTTTATGCTTAGCCTGAGTTTCTGCATGCCTATCTCAGAGCTTCTAAATAGGTGGAGAAATTGATATAAAGGCCCCAGTGCAGAATGCCTGAGAGGTAGGTAAATAAGTGTAAGCATTAATTTAAATAGAAGTTGTGAGAACAGATTAAATGTCCACATTTATTGTGAGTTAGGATTTTTTCATATAGAGTTTTTTGCTGGTTTTAAAATTACAAAATTATGGCCTTGTATAGTAAAATAAGAATCCTTTAAAGAAGTGGATCAAAAACTTGTGATAATGATTATGTAATAGCTGAAGAGGGATCTTAATATTTAGCCTATCTAAACATTGTTGGGCTGTGTCTTAAGGCGTTTATTTGCTATTTATAGAATATTTAAGGAACATAGGAAAGCAAAATATGCTACTTTGAAATGTCATATTTTTCACCATGTTTATAATATTTTTTATTCTGTGGGAGCTTGGGTTGATGGCAATAACATAAATATAAATGGTAGTTGTTGACAGGGGTACATTTAAGTTTTGTAATTGTATTTGCACAATGCTTTAGACTCTCTTCCTTAGTAAAGGTGACTTTTATACAAGACTGCAAATAATTTGGTTTTGAGGTTGCATACTAAACAACAATAGAATGCCTTTGTAAGCATATTTGCAAGGAACAGTGTCTGTAATTTTTCTTATTGCATAATTACTGAAAACATTGGGAAGCTTCAAATGCGAGTTAGGTAACTTCATGTGGATTGAGACACACTAGATTGATTTGTCCCTTGAAAGAGAAAATATTGCTTTTAGGTAGCTGTATAATATTTTTTTCACCTGCTGTTAGCTGTGCTTTCACTCTTTGTTTTGTGTTGTTAACATTCCCCATTTTCATAACTGTAACTGTGTCTGCTCCTTCAGGAGCCTCCCAGGCTGGGAGGAATCTCCTGCCTGTGGCAATGAATTACTGTTCTGTCACTTGTGAGTGCTCTTTTCTCTGTTGCGAGCTGGTGCAGCACCTTCCTTCTCCATGTACACCATTAATCTTTTCCTGGTGAGAAAGGGTTGTGGCTGTTAAAGATCTCCTGCATCGCTGTAGCTTTCCAAGGTTTCTGGAGCACTCTAAATTCCCAGGATAGGCCTGCAGTACCCCTACAAGTCTGTCACTTGACTTAAAGGCTCCCTGTTTAGACTCTGACCATGTGCTTAGTGGAAGACCTTTTCAAGATTACGTAGGTAATTTTTAGGAAGAGTGATATTTAGAATAAAGTCAAATTACTAGATATTCAGTATCCATGCATGATGCATACGTGCAATGAATTAGGTATTCCCTCCTGATTTTGGATGGTGATCTAGGGGGTGGTTTTTGGAGCTGTATCCAACTTTAGCTTGAGCTGCTGGTAAATACAGCAGCAGCTGCTGTGGGAAGTGGTTCAGTCAATCTGTGTTTTGGTTTCCTCTGGGGGTTGCTTGGCTTTCTCCATTTGCAGTATCCAGCCTGGCGTAACTTCCTGCTTAGACACCTGAGATGACAAACGCTGTTATGTCTTTTGGGCCAAACAAATTTTCTTATATGAAGACTAAAGCAAAAATTGCCTTAAATATCTATCTATGCTTTGTGAATGGCCATGATTATTTGGAGAGAATTGCAAATTTTTTGTTCAAGAAGTTAAAGAAAAGGTGCAAAGTGTTTAAAATGAAGACAAATGCTCATTTTTGCTGCTTCTTAGATACAGAGTTTATGGCTGTTCACCTGGAATTTGTCAGTTTTGGAAGTAACCTGTGCTTCTGTGTATGTTTCTTTTAATGCCATGTTACCAGAAAAGTTGTGCTGGGCTTGAGTCAGAAAATCCACTGGCTGTAAGGTTAAAGGACCAATTTCAGCATCCTTTCTGTCACTCTGATATGCAGGGTACACAAAACAACTTAGCTGTCACACTTCAAAGCTGGAAGTCTTGCTGCTTAAAGCAGTATGGGTGCTGCAGTTGTAAATCTAAGCTAACTAAAATACCTACAAAATTCTGTCTTTAACCTTCCCAGGATTAACTATACGGCAACCTCCTCTTAGTTCTCTATCAAGTTTCTAGAATGCTTTAACAAAACTCTTCTTGCTTATGTTAATTTTCTATCCTTCTGTGAAAAATTCATACTGTGTTCAGAAGTTTGTCTTCTGCACTTTAGAAATATGGAAGAAAGAAAAAGATAATAGCTTTTTACACTAAATGAAGTCTTGAAGGAGTCTTTTTTTTTTGTTGTTTCAGAAACTAACACATGTAATTCCAAGCAAAGCTGAGAGATTAAGTCCCCTGTCAGCTGAAGAATAATTCATGCTTAATTTATGAGAAAATGCAAATATGCTAATAGAAGATTATTCATCTTGGGATGAATATTTGATCTCTGATGTACCTTAGGACAGGCAAAGCTTTTCATCTAGAGGAACTGCACTGAAGTAATGGCCAGAAGTTCAAAATTTAGTTATCCCCAGATGTATAAATGAAGCATTTTTAAATTTGCTTCATTTATGTCCGAAAATAGCATTTCTGTTAGTTGTCCCACAGATTGTATTTGAACAACTCTAGAAAACAATAGTTTTTCTTGTTATGTTAGATATTTGTGCTTCAAAATACAGCTTTTAGGGGAAGGGCAAGTGGTTGCCTTCACCCAAAACTAAGCAAAAGAACCTTTGCTAGGTGAATACAGAATACGCAAAATGCAGCTCTGTGATGGACGCTCCTTTCCAAAGGCTGAGCAATCAATGAAAGTACACCTTGGACAGCTTCTCTTGTGCTTATTGGTACATTGGGTTAGGATTTCCTTGGGTCAGAAGAGATGGATTTTGACTGTGAGCATGTTCTGCTGGACTCCCAGCTGCTTGCATGCTGGTTGTGATACTTTCCAGCCAGTGCTAGAAACAAGACCCCATGTCTGTTAGTTCAAGGGCTACTTTTGCACTGCTTATTCAAATAAAGGAATTTGGCTTCTTAAAACATGTCATAGGACTTCTCTCCATGAAGTGTGTTTTTCCAGGTTCCCCTGGTTTGAAGAGCTCTAAGATAGGCTCTAGAATAGAAAACTTTTGGTTTCTCTGCTCGGTTTTACGTTTCTGTGGAATTGTAGCTGTTTGTGAACTGCTGTTCAAAGGATTTAGTTTTTGTTTCTCCCCAGTCTTCATCTGTGGCCTCACGTATGGATATCAAAGAGGCTTCACACAGATGGTGTGGATTTCATGTGCTGTGTATGAATGACAGCTCTTCTATACCTTTCTGCTATCCCAGAATACTGTGTGTGAAAGGTCACAAACTCATGTATCTTAAGGAAAGAAACAGAAGATACATTCAAGATAAATATATGTTCATATGTATTAATAAACTGCAACTGGCTGACATTTGAATCCAAGCTGTTGTGCTTCTGAGAAGTTAAATAGTTAAGCAAGTACTTTATAGTGAATAATCTTTATGATGAATTTCTCCTCTTTTCCTCTTAACAAATCTTCTATGAAAGCACAATGTATCTTCTGAGATGTACTTATTGTTTAAATTGATCTTTTTCATTCATTCTGGTTGTGACTTTCAAGCCATGAATTGCTCAGAGATTGTTAGTGTTTGAAACGCATTGATGCACCGGGATTGAGCTTTGACTTTGTTACATGGGAGGATAATTTTTTGGTGTCCAGATGGAGATGAAATTAATTTTTGGTGTGACCCTGCTATTTATAAAATCAGTTTTAGCGGTTTATGTTTTCAGTGTGGGAGAAGCAGAAATGTGCACAAAACATTTGGAACCACTGTAATTCATGGCAGAAACATTAAATAGGCAGCACCTTTCTGCTTCACCTACTTGTTGTTAATTGTTTCTAATTCTTTCCTTAAAATAAGTGTTTAAGGTTACTGGAGCAAAAGATTATGGTACATTTCTGTATAGCTTGCTATTTTTGGGGATTTCCTTCGGCAAAAAACACATTGCTTGTTCCAGGAATTAATCTGCTACCTGAGAGATACAAAATAAACAGAACAAGAAATCTACTGTTTAGGAAATAGTATCAAGGGACTCCTGTGAATTTGCTTTTGCTTTTGGTAACACTCTATACATTCTTCTATAAGGGAGAAAATTCTTATCCTTCAATTTAAAGCCCTTCATGGATTCAAAAGTTGATTCATTTCTAATGTTATGAAGTGTCCATTGCACACAGGAAAATCCCTGGGGAGGGCAGGAAGTGGAGGAGTAAGGAAATGAGAACAGGAGTATATTGATTGCATCTCTGTAAACAAAACAAAACCCCCCAGCCAATAAACAGCAATAACAAACCCCCATACCCAAAAAAATAGCAACAAGAATTTTAAGTATGAAAGATATATTGAATATAGGAGAAGCCCTTTCACATTGCCCTTAGAATGCTGAGGTGAAAGATGATGTAAGTATATAGTGCCAGAGAAAAATAATTCACATGATGAAGTTGGTTTTATGGGCTGTTGTAGTTCCCCCCCTATTCCCCTCTGCCCCCCTCGCTCTCATGCAAAGGTGCACAGTCTGCAGATCTTCAGAGCCCACAGAGTTCATCTATTCCCCTTTATGCTGAAAATGCTGACCAGAAATCAAAGGGGAATAGAGAGTTCAGGCAGGGAAGCTCCACCTGTGTCTCTGTTTTTCACCATGTAAAGCACAAAATATCATCCCAAATTTGAAGCCTGCATCCATACTGAGGAGTAACAGATGAGATGTGCAGAGATCTGCATCCAAATATCGGAACTTGCTTGCTGTTAGATTTTTTTGTTTTTTTTAAAGGAAATATTTGTGAAGTTGCTTAGTTGTTAGGGAAAAAAATATTATGTCAACAGAGAAAAAAGTGATTGCAGTTGGTTTTGCCATTTGTTAAGCTAATGGGATTTCTTTTGGTGGTATTCTTCATATGTATTCTCAGCATATCCCATTATAAAGTCCCATGGAACCATTTTAGTGTGTGCTGCAAATGTTTATTGCCAATATGATGAATTGTTTAACAATGCTCAGACAATCATAACAGATTTACTGAACAAGTTTAAATCTCTTATTTTAACAAAAGCCCTCCTGGAACTCTCAAAAGAAGTAAACAGACCTTAGAACGATTACAGGCACATTAAAAAAAACAAAAGACAGCACTTAGTGTGACTGATATTTTTACATTTTTCCCATGACAAAACTTGGAAATCATACAAGCAACCTATTTTTAAGAATTTCTAGGGTTTTTTCCTAGTATTTGCATAACACGTTTTCTATAAAAAGTGCTAATAAAGCAAGGTTGATCATGCACAAGGAAATTTTTTCTAAATGTGGTCTGTGAAAGCTCACAGCTTTTAATTCACGCCTGTTTATATTGTTTCTTGTGATTGCATTGATGCCTTTGGGAAGGCAGGAGCATTGTGCTAATTCATCTGTTGGGGCTTGTAAGTAATTGGAATTATTTTCTAACTTCAGAATAAAATGGTAAGACTGTGACAACCTTGGGAACCATGGACTGGATAATGGTGGGCTGAAGACTGACTCTCCTGTCAGGTGGCAAGGGCTGGTGGAGAGCCATGAGCAGAGTGCTCCAGGAGTTAATGTAGAAGCAATTTTTTTCCCCAGGAGTTGTAGCATCAAAGTATTGGTTGCAAGAGACCTCTGGGCCTTGAATCTATCTGGAAGTCTGAGCTCCATCTTCAATGCTACCATGCAAGCTGGGAGTTACTTTGGAATTGCTCCTCTTAGACAGACTAAGTGAGTTCAAGTGCCTCAAGCTCTCCTGTTAGATCATGTGCTGGAGGTGCCTGTCCACAGTGGTGGTCCTTCAATGGACCTTCCCAAGCTTCTGAGCATTCTTTTTGAATTAGGCCACCCTAATTAAAAAAGAATTACAGGGCACCCTATGCCCTGTACTACAGATCCAACCTTACCAGGGTTGAATAATGGCCAGAAACTGTGTTTTGAGGTAGAACTCTAGGGAGATTAAAATAAACCTTGCTAGAAGAGTAGTGCCCAGGGAGAGATTACCCAGACATTCAGGAGTCTGTGTACTTGGAGGTTCTCAAGGAAACTGCAGAGACTGATCTGCTTCAGTGGTGGCTATGCTCTAGCTCATAGTGGGAGGTTAGACTAGATAACCTTTTGGGCTCCCTTCCAATGAGTGTTGCTATGATGGTATCATGCATTCACTCTATGAAAGCTGATTTTGATTTTTAAATTAATGGTTTCTACTTAGAATTTTTCTTTCTTCCATATTCTTAAGCAATACTCCAGACAACTTAATGATAGAACTAAAAGATCTGTTTAAAAATGATGTTTCAAACTGATATTGTTCAGTTAAGTAACTTCTGACAGAACAAGATTTCTTGTTTGAAAACTTGTATCAGATTTTTAAAAATAACTCAGGATGTTGTCACCATTCATAATTCAAAGTCTTTTTCTCGGAACCAATTTTATTAAAACAATCCATATTTTTCTAGGACCACAATCTGAAAACAATTTTGGAGAAAGATGGTTGCCAGTTCACAGGGTGCATACATTCATTGCTTTGCTATGCTAGGGATGTGTTGAACTTTTTAATAGTTTATTTTCTTTTTATAGTCCTAGTTGAAATCTCAGGGGTTTTTTTTGTTTGTTTTTTTTTTTTTT
>VXBC01008650.1:28269-103486 GCA_013399945.1 Ploceus nigricollis | reverse complement strand
GTTTTTTTGTTTTGTTTTTTTTTTTTTTCCAAGGGGAAGGACTAATTTCATTATAGTTGCAGGAAATTCCACACTGAAATAATTAGGCTTGCAGGGAATGGAAATTAAAGAAAAATTTGGTCTGGAATACTTTCAAATTCTCCCCATCCTCATAAATAAATGAATAAAAAGAAAACTTCAGAACTGTGCAGAAGTCTGTGTGTGTCTGCTTCTGCAGGAGCCAGCAGGGCTGGGGTTTTCCAGTTACCAAGGCAGAGAATTCAGTCATTGGGAAAAGTGCATTAAGTGTGCCATGCTTTGGGCAGGGGGCTGGCCTGGGGTCCCTGCCAGCCTTGGCTTGTCTCTTGTGCTCCTGTGGAGTGAGCCAGGGAATCTTTTGTCTCTGTAGCCTCTTGGGGGTGAATTCCTACTGCTGTCTACCTTGGTGGCAACAAACTTTAGGTGGTGAAAGATGAAGGTGGCCATTGAAGTGTCACACGCCTTTTAAGTATGTGCTGTTTTACTGTACTGGGGAAGGGATCCTTGACACTGCAAAGCAGAAGGAAGCACAGCTTTCCCTGGACTGTTTATTGGGTAGGACTTGAAATACAGCACTGAGTGGGGAAAAGCAAAGTGAAGTGAGACTAAAGCAGGACTAGTGATAACATCTCAGGAGCAATTTAGATTCCGGTGTGCGTACCTGTCTCTCTCTAAAAAATAAAATATCTTCCATACACCTTTTGGAAGTAAAGATGCTGGGAGTCTATTGTGTGGAGAGTGCTAAGCAAAATCTTAGCACGTTTTTGGATGGAAAATGAGCAAAGACATACCAGGACTGCCAGGTTTTGGAAGGGGGAATTGTGGAGAGCAGCTGAATAGTGTTGCTTTGTTCCAAGCCTCCTCCAGCTGTGCATTATGGGTGCTGGGAAAGCTGTAGGTGTAGAGAAAACTGCAAACACCTTTTACAGATCACCTTCAATTTATACTTCTATTCTTTAGCTATGTTTCCTTATACATAATTTTTGGTTATAGTACATAAATTCCTATATGCTGCAGTTCCTTACCATCTGCAACCATTTTCTGACTAATTTACACCTACCTATGGGGTTCCTGAGCACAACAAATCAGCCTGCCTAAAGATCTGCTTTTTGGGCCTACCTCTCTATAGAAAAACAGCAAGTTGTAGTCTGATTTCCTACATAACAGTCACATAGTATAAATGGAATGGGAATAATTTTTTTTTCCTTTGCTGAACAAATGATATTGTGTTTGTTCAGGAACTTCTTATTAAAAAAAAAACATGTGCCAAGGAATATGTACCAGTGAGATAACACATGCCTCAAGGAACTCTGTGAGGCGCATACTTTGGAAAATATTTTATTTCTCTATTCCTTTTTGAAAAGAAGTGTCAAAATACAGAAAGCCAACAGGGAGGTCTCATTAATATACCAAACAGATTTTCTTTGCAACATATTTGCACATAGGACCTTCCAGTCAAAAAAGATATAATTAATTCCCTGGAATACTGGTATATAGGTTTCAGTGGTTTTGAAGGTAAAAAAAATTACAGGATAGAGATAAAAATTGTAAAGAAGGATCCCCGTGTGTAAAGACTTGCACACAAAATCTGTTCCCATACATATGTTCCTACATATATTGGATTGCAGGACTGTGACCCAAGTATGCATTGTCTTTATTGATATGGGGACAACTTGCTTCAGAATTTTAGAAAAACTCTTTCACCCTTAAGTAATAGGGAAAACATCTACTTGTATTAAATATATCTTTATTCACTGTTTAGCTATTATGGAGTTATATAATCTCATCCTTTGATGGACATTGGCAATAACTCCTGTCCTTGATGACATTTAATTTGCATTCAGATGTTTCTTTGACTAATCCTGAAATAACATTTTATATGGATCCTGGCTTTTTTTCCTTCCTTTTTTCCTCCCTGATTGCCATTATAAATTTGGTAAAAGCATGCAGCCATGTTTCCAGAGAAATCCTCTGGGATATCTTTGTTCCAAAGCAGTGATTACAAATCATTCACCTTTATCACGAATATCTCCTGCTTGTAAAGCAAGAAGGGCACGTTTATAGGTACAGCCACTGATCACTGGTGTTCTTTGCTATTGCTTAGCCCAGCTGGTGGCACGGATGGCCCCTTGTCCTTGCTCTGTGTCCTGGGCAGTGGCAGCTCAGCAGGAGCCCTGGAGCTGTGCTGGCTGCTCCCAGCTGAGCCATCGGCCCAGGGCCAGTCATTGTCTTCATCCTGCCCAGCCTTGCCTGTCTGTGCTGCCTCCTCACACCTTCAGGGACTTGGTGGTGACTGAAGAAGCAGAAAGTGCCTTTGAATCTTGGAGACTGGCCGAAAGGATGTTACTAAGGTGTGCAGGAAGGAAGGCAAGGGCTACAGATGATGGCAGTTTTCTTATTCAGGTCTTACCCAGGACATCCTTACAGCAAAGGCATACATCATAAATAGCGTCTGACATACTTGAGCTGTTGCTGCAGGCCCCCAGCCGAGTAATAATTAGCATTGACTCCATGATTCAGAAGGCTGACCAATTGCTTTATTATATCATCTTATAGTATATTATATTATACTTATATTACACTATATTACAGTAGCAAGAGCTCTCACTAACTAACAACTACTAACAAGAAAACCCATGACTCTCGCTGCTGAGAGACCAGACACAGCTGTGGATCCCATAGGTCAGTGAATCCAAACACCATCACCAGAATCCAATCAAGTAATCACCTTGGGTAAACAACCTTCAGAACACATTCCACATGTGCACAACAACAAGCAGAGATAAGAATTGTTTTGATTTTCTTCTCTGCTTCTCTCAGGAAAAATCCTGAGAAAGTCCGTGCCTGCTCTCTGTGGCTGGAGAGCTGCTGCCACAGTGGGCCTCCACTAGAACATCTGAAATATTTTATAATGTAGGTGTTTATGATTTTCTCTTCTACATATCTTTTTTTTTGCAGGTAACAGCTTTCTTGTTGTGCTGATCTCAGATATAAGAAAAAGAAGAAATGATATTGTAAAATAATTCTTAGACAATAAATGAGAGTTTCTTAAATCTGTTTTGCAAGGCTGACTTCTCTTTTTCACTTTCTTGAAAAATATTATTTAAATCATTTTACAAAGCCCAAGTGGTTTTAAGCTACTTGACCATTGCAATACATCACCATCAATAAAATAGCTGCATTGCATTTCAGTGCAGTTCTCAGGGCTTTTTTACATTTTATTTCATGTAGCTCTTTATAATTTTCTGTTTTATCATCTTTTTTGTGTAGCTGAGCAAAGTGTGTGGATTTTCAGTTTGTTTGTTTGTTTTACCCCTAAGCCTGGACAGTTTATCAGCTTGACCTTATATTTCAATGTAAGTTTTTTCTTTGTTTTGACTGTACTCATAACCACAGCCCTTTGGCTCTAAAAGCAGTATCTTTAAAGAAAGAATTTATACAACTGGAGGTAAAGGCTTTTTAGACATCTCTTCTGGTACAGCACTGAGAAAAGTACTTGCTTTTCACAAACCCCTTCCTGCTCTGGTAGGTGGTGTAAGGCAGCAATTACTGATCTTATTTCACCCCAGTGAAACACCATTTTGTAAGATAAAATAAGACCTGGTAAGCAGCAGCTTTCTTCAGGGAAAAAAAAAAAAAGAAAATCTCTTACACCATTGCCATTTCAGTGAATGAAAAATAACTCTTTCATTCCCAAAGTTATTTTGGAAGACGTGTCTGAGGAAACTTGTGAAATTGCAGGATGAAGCAGCTCACAGAATAGTGTTTTTATAAGTATGATTTCAAAGTAGAGAAGTCTTCCTTCCTTCAGACTTTGCTTGGAAAAGGAGTTGCTGTAGCTGTTCTGCAGTGTGTTCTCCAAGAATGAATCCAGCAAACTCTGAAGTTATTCTCAAGCTCTTCCTGTGCAGGAAGCTGGGGTGCAAGGAGGTGAGAGGACCATGAGGTGTAAGCCTATATTTTTCCAAAATACCCTAGACCATATAAATTTGCCTCTTTTGAACCATCCTCATCTCCAACTACTATTCAGAGAGTGGAAATTTAAGCTCAGTTGTTTCAGTTCTTGAAGGAAAACAGGAAGTAATGAGTTATCCTGCAGACAGTCCCCTGGATTTGGTTTACCATGGTAAGCTGCAGAAACTGAGCCTGGAATAGAGGTAAATTTCCCATCATCTCTGTCAGTTTCCAAGAGTAGTGCCTCTTGCCATGGTGCTCTGCCCTACCACCTGGGCATGGACAGGGACTTCACTGATCCTTGAGGCACACATGTGGGAAGAGCTGCACACTTGAGGGAAGTGTAGCATGATACCACATTGATTAACTTTTGCTGGCTTTCCTCAGTTCTGATCTTATTTGTATTAACAAAAAAAGTGCAGCCAATTCTGAAGCTCGTTCTTGGTCATAATTGAGGCAGTTGAAGTGCAAAGTGGAGTTGAGGAGGAAGTGTTTCCAGACTGGAGGTAGAACCTGTGCATGTAAGAAAAGCTCTCACTGCTGTGGAGTGTGATGGACAGAGCTCTGTGGTGAAGTACTCCCCATCATCTCCAGATTTCTAAGGGGTTTATGAAGGCTCCATGTAGCTTTTACTTTATGACAAAGATTCTTGAGTACTTAAAAAGATGTGTAATCCTTCTGAGTTAAATGATGTATTCAAAAGTTGTAATGCAGATGTGTTCAGGTTCAATAATTTCTTGACTGTGTACAACTAATAACTGCACACAGTATTCATACTGCTAATATGTTAAGCAATATTTAACAAATTTGCCCTTTATTTGGTCTCTTTGTTTAAATCTTTTGCCTGTTCAGCACTTTAAATTATCTTTAAATAATGATTAAAATTAATATTTGGAAAACACAGACTTAGGAAGAAAGCTTGAAAAGAGGAGATAACTTTTTTTGATATTTTTATCCTTTTTTTTTTTCCTTCTGTCATTTTCATTTCCTTCTTATTTTCTTATTTCAAACTGGCTGGACCTGGTTCAAATACTCATGCTATATTGACAATACTTATGGATCAAAAGAATATGATTTCCATGGCAACTGCTCCAGGTTTTGAGCAAATATCAGCTTTGAAGGTGCTTTTTCTCTTTTTGGTTTTTATTTTGTGATTATTAGATTAACCCCAGGAGGAGTTTAGATCTCATTTATAAACAGATAACTTAATTTGAAGAAGAAAAGCAAATTTCAAAATAGAATGGAGTGTTCAAGATATCAGATCCATCTGCAGAGTTCTATCAGATTCTTTCTTTATCCTGCAGTGTTGACTGCAACTTTTAAAAAGCAATTTTTAGCATAGAATATGATGTTGTTTATAATCATGTGATTTCATAGTTTCTGAATAAGTGTTCTGAAAGAGTTATTCATATTTATAGTGTCCCCTGGCTGTCCATTTGCTGGTGGTGCATACGATGTGGGTGGATTGAGGGTGACAGTGTAGCTGTGAGGTGAATTGAGGGATAAGTGTTCTGAATGGGGAGCTTGTTCTGTAAGCACTGATGATAATAACTGAACCTGATTGTTGCTTGCATGTAACAAAATGCTCTGGGACAAAGTTTTCCCAGTTTGAATGCCTGCTCGGACTGCATGTTAGCTCCTGCCTCTTGCAAGTCTTAACCCTGAAACAGCTGTAATAGCCCTGTAGTCAGTGTACACAGCACTGGATTCTTTTAAACAGTTGGTATTTATTCCCCACCATTACAAAAATGCGTCTAATTCAGAGATTCGTGAAGTACGTACCAAATTTTGATAATTTAATTAACTGCCAAGAAGTCATCAATACTAAAAAATGATGGATCCATGACTTTAAAGAGAAATTATTCTTGCTAAGGCTCATTTCTTATAGCTGTGATTACAGCTATAAAAATACATACATACACACGCTGTTGTGTGTGTATGTTTAGGCGTTTACACACATGCACCTGAATGGCTGTGGGAATACCCCAGCTGTTCAATGTAACACTAGTTCTTCATTATTCCTTGGTGCTGGTATCTCAAGGACTGAGGCAGGGAACTCCTAGGGCACAAGAAAATGTAATTATCCCATGAGTAAGTTTCAACTATGTGTCACAATACATAGTCATGAGAAAGCAAAACTGAGGCTGCACAAACATTTCCTCGTTCTCTTGTAGAAAAAAATGTATTTTACAGAAAATATTAGGGCATTGGTTATGAGCAGCAGAACCTCCCCATGTGTTATTGGCAGGGTTAGAAATCTTAATTTTGGGCATAATAATAAAGCAGAGTCAAGGACAGGGGGTTTGATCTCTTCTATAAATATCCTGGTTAGGTTGTAGGGAGCTACAATGTTGACTAATTTTGGTCACCAGCCTTTAAATACATGTGGTATATGCATGTGGTTTATAGGATATTAGGGGAAAAATACTTAGAATACTTTTCTCCATATTTTTCTATATCACCACCCACACTGTCAGCTGCTGTCATATTTTTCTGGCTTTGATACTGTTATTCATTAAAGAAAATAACAGATGAAAGTAACTTTGGCTACTCAGCTTCTGTAGTCTTGAAGTTTGTCAGTTTGTGGTATCATGTGATTGGGAAGTCCTGGCTGCTAACACTAGTGTTCTCTGAAAAGCCAGACAGCAACAGGCCTTTCCAGTTTTGGTTTCTAATTTCATTTATTACTTTGTTCCTCAGAGAGCTAGAGCATGACTATGTTTACAATGTATTTATTTTCTCATGCTTACACAGAAGTGGAAATGGTTGAAAAAATACCTTGAATTTTTCTCTATTCTCTTTTGCTTTGTGTGAGTGAACCAGGCTGTTGTGTTCCTATGGGGGGCCTCCTGTACTTATAGAGCATTTTGTCTTTGCTAGACCCAGATGCTGCTTTTAATGCAGTCAGGTTACAGACACTACGTCGTAGGAGCTCAGGCAGATTGTAGCTAAGAACTGGAAAAACTGACCCTAGTGTTTTGGTTATCATTGTTTCACTAAATTTCACATTGAACTATGGTATTAGAATAAAAGATAATTGGAGGAAGTTGTCCAAGATTTTAACTGGAAGTGTGAAATCACACCGAGTAACATCTCAGGAGTGTGCAGTCAAGCCCCGCATTGCACTGAGTACCTTATGATTTTGACCCATCCATGCAAATATACTCTGGTTTGGGGTATTCTCAGCAAAAGTTTTATAAACTCTGGTCAATCTATTAAAGATCAAGAGTTGCAAGGTTGTACTAGAATGAAAAGACGGGAATTTTCTTTTTTGCAGATTCTCCACTGATAAGCATGTTTCAAGACTCTGAACAGGATAAAAAAGATGGTGTTGCTTCATGTGACTATGTGAATATTTCCCATAGTTCTAGCTGTGAACTATTTCTGGGCTTTTTTCAATAGTTGACTTTCTCATACTTTGTAAAACCAAGAGCAGGTTTTATACAGCTTTTTTAGGATGGCTTCTTTAGACATGTCTTTTTAATATTTGAGAATTGTAAGTGAAATTATGCATAGACATACCTGGTTGATTCAGTCTGTACATTTTGCATACTAATTTTATCCTGCCAGAGCTATTTTATTCAACTGAGTTACCTTTGATGTTTGTAGGAGTGCTGAAGTAAAACTGCTCTTTCCTATCTCAGGAGCTCAGTAACTTCCAAAGGGATGCTCCATGGGGTGCCTGCACATCAGCTCATTGTAGGGTAAGGGGGAATTACACGTCCACAGCACTTTGGTCATGTCAAGGATATCCTGCTGCTCCTTTTTTTTTTTCCAAAGTAAGCCTAATTTGTTTGTTTCCTTGCTACAGGGTAACATTTTTGAATCTTTTTGAAAAGGTTCCCTTGTTTCCCAAATACATACAGATGTCTTGTTTTCAGAAACAGGTAAACTAGTAAAAACTGTGTTTGCAAATTCAACTTCAGAAGTGCTGAACTATTTCTGTTGAATAGATGAGTAAGTGTTGCAGGTCTATGTACTGCTCTCCCATCAAGTGGGCTGCTTTGACTTCAGGAGGGATAATAGCAGACAGGGGCTTTAACCTTTAGGTCATTTGACTGAGTGCTGCCTGATTTGCCATAGGTTAAGAGTCATTTGTATGTGCTGGCTTCACTGGCCTGTGTGAAATGACTTAATGGCTTCAGTTTGCTTCATGGAGGAGAATTCTCCATGTTACAGGTGTCAAAAGATGTTGGTGGCTCTTGAGCAGACATAGTAATGTTTGTGAATGGAGCAGATGCCACCCTTCCATGCAGGAAGGACATAGACACAGGAGAGTAGAGGC
This sequence comes from Ploceus nigricollis, assembly GCA_013399945.1. NCBI lineage: Eukaryota > Metazoa > Chordata > Aves > Passeriformes > Ploceidae > Ploceus > Ploceus nigricollis. The sequence goes on along the minus strand of VXBC01008650.1, from coordinate 95,229 downwards.
ACTTGTGCTGCTGCTGTCCCCACAAATGTGTGGTGGGTGCCAGTGCTGCTACACTACTGAGACAAAAATTGGCTCTTATCTAAATTTCTCAGAAGGAAATAGAGTCCAATTACTAAAGAAGGAGTATGTAATCACTAAGGAGTAAGAGCTAAGTCCTGCCTTGTGTTGAACCTCTAACTGTGCTACCCTGGGGGGTCCTTGGAGCTGTGAAACCCAATAGGGAGCACCACAGTTCCCTGGGCTCAGGGGCACTGTAAGGCCTGCCCAGCACCCTCTCTCTCCATGGCATTCTCTGCTCCTGGTTCTGCTTTGATTCCCCCCACTCCTTGCTCTTCAGCAGTGGCCTGAAGCTGGGCTGGGCTGGGCTGCTGCTGTAGCAGAGCTCATTTCCTGCTGTTTGGTCACAGGTGCTACATCACAATTAGTAGCCTTTATCTAGGAAGCTGTTTCATCCCTTGCTAGCTCCTTGTTGAGAAACTGCAGTTTGCTCACAATGGAAAATGTCAAGTCATTTTGAATTTGCCAGATGAGGAAAGGGAGGAAGCCCCATAACAGAAATAACTTTTATGAGGGTGAGCCAAGACAGGCATTTAACTCCTCTTCATCATATGGTTTTATTATGTAATGCCTTAAATACAGAAAAGGAAGGCAGGTGGCAGTCAAAGAGCAGGAGAGGACACCAGCCGCTGGAGAGCAGGACCATGTGGTCCTTAGTGGAGATGAATATGAAGGAAGGAATACAGCCACAGATCTCATGAGATTAACAGAGGAGTACAGGGCTTGCCCATGTTTGAGATTAAGAGCAGATAGTGGGTTCACACCTTATGACATCTTCTTTCCCCTGCTCTATATTTCTCTCTCCATGTAGCTTTAAATTAATTTTCCTGTGTGGCTCAAGGCCTTTTGTGATTTCTTTCTCTCAGGGATTGGCTTTTCTACTACTTTTTGCTACCACATAGCTTTCACTTTTGTTTTAGGTTTAATGACATCTAGATGTTAGTGTAAAATAGGCTGAGATGGTTGTGTTTTTTATGAGTCATAAATGGTTACTTGTCCTGTTTATAGTGTGAGATTAGGTAAGTTAGACAATTATAGACAAAATTGTTTAGATTTTTATTGGTCCTAGAAATGTACAGGTTTAAATTGCTATCAGTAGGTCATATGAACTAATAGTTCAGAATTTAAAAATAAATAAATAAAATTAAAAGAACATTACTTAGAGTTCTGCAGTTACCTGGAGAATCTGACTGTGGAGGTGCTGTTTCACACTGACAGAATGTTCTCATTTACAGCCCAACAAGTCTCCCATTTACCATGTTTTCAAAAGGCAATGTTTTACTGGCTTTAGATATTTCTATGTGTTATATTCAGGTTAGCTTTATGTGAGAGTCCCAGATAGCCAATTGTTTGAGCTCTTGTGATGAGGAGTTAAGGACAATGCAGGTTGTTTAGTTTTGATAGCAGCAGTGATACAGGAAACATCAGCTCATGTAAGTCAGTGTCAGGTCTGTGCCATTTCAGCACATGCCCTGGAATCTCACACTGGCTGTCTTTGCATTTACACTGTGTTTGTGCTATTGAAAATCCCTTTATATCACGGTGTTGTTTTGCTTGTAAGGTTGCAATGAGGCCAAAGGACTTAATTCTCCAGGCTGTTAAGCACTTTTAGTGTTGTGCTGTATACTCTCCAATTCTATTGCTTTTGAAATTTCTATTTTTTTTCTAGTTTTGAAGATTCTATTGCTTTATTGAAGTACTCCATGCCATGTCAGATCCTACCATTCTAGAAAGAGAAATGCACTCAAAGTGTTTTTCAGGTCTCTGAATAAAGTCACTATGGCCCATGGAAGTGCCAGGTACAATTATTATTAATATTCAGGCAGCATACCAGTAGTGAAAAGATCAGAAGATTTTTACTGTCTCTATCATCACATACTTTTTACCTTGGCTCTTTGTCAAAAATATTACTCCCAGCTTCCCTCTGAGACCTTGATAGGTGGAAGATTTTATTTAAGAACTAAACCCAGAAACAATGATTTTACAAAGATGACATTCCTATTCTATTCACTTTTCCTCCTCCTAAAGCACAAAGTCTCCATGAATAATTATTCTAGTAGTAGTTTTCAGTCTTGACATAGTTGGAGGTTGTTGAAATTTATTTGAACTTTTTGCAAGAAGTAGCCATGTTCGAAAAATTTAAATTAACTTTCTCAATATGATCTAAACATGGAAATTGTGTCATGCTGTCTTTTGTAATACAGCTGAAGATAGTAGTCACCCTTGTCAGGTCCAGCTGTGAAGCCAATTTTTTTACAGACCGAACACTGATAAAAGGGACTTTGCAACCCAGTCATTTCACTCACAGAAAAACTGAGCCACTGCCCCAGACTCTTTCTCTAGTCAGTGGAGAGGGGAAGTAGGTCCACAGGGCAGTTCATCCCCGACAAAAAGACCTTTTCTAGGGTGAGGTGCACTCATCTTCCTTGACTATGGAGATTGTGGATTATTTATATGGATTATCTATCTAGGTTAAACACCCATGTTTCCATGTTGAAAAATAATCAGAGTTGACTCTTACCCTAAAATCATGTATTAACACAACCAAACAATATGCTTTTGGCATCCAAGTGGAAGAGGACTGTAATTAGTCTTTATCTCTGAATCGTTACTCAAGCAAACCTTTAAAGGAATTGCTCCTGATTAATGGTTGCAGGACCAAGATCTGTAAGAATCTTTGTAGGAGAGACTGTGATCTCTGCTGCTTTAATGACTTTTAGTTCTGAGATTCATTATAGCTGAGCAGGCCTTATGGGTGGCCCTGAAAAATGAGTTCTCTCTGTGCTGCCAGCACTGAGCTGGACAGGTATTTGTATGGGGCTCTTGCAAAGATACTTCTTTTTTTTTTTCCTTTAAAGTGGAGTCCACTTTTGTTTCTTTCAGCATGACTCTTGGTCTTCCTTTTACCAAATGTGTGAGAAACAGGGCTAGAGAAAATGTGATTATATTCTTGGCTATGTGAATCAGAGTAACTTCACTGAGTGAAAACACTGTCCTACTGTTCCATTACAAGATGAAAGGCATGATTGAGGTCTTTCTTTACACTTGTATGTATCATTCTCCAGCTCAGGGGACTTGTTCTTGTAGTCTAATACTGTGAGTGGGGAATCCTCTGCACGTCCACTTTCTTCTGTTGATATAGCTGAAGTAAGCTTGCCAAGGGGATGTACAAATAATTTGTTAGAAATATTAGATGTTTGAATTGAACTGAGAATTTAATCTAAATTTAAAATTTATCTGTACTGTAAATGTAGTCAATTTATTAGAACTATGGATGAAAATTAGAAAAAAGAAAATGACAATTTTCTTAGAAAATGGTGGGGAATTTTGTTCTTTAAGGTGTTGACCTTTTCAAAATAACAACAAATCTTCATTGCATGGCAAGTTCTTTTATCTTCTGAGTTTTATTCTCTTTTAGTATTTCCTTTTCTTTTAATAGGTGTTTTGGATCTTAGCAATAGGGTCTCAGATGTTAGTTTTCATTTCAGTAGTTGGTCTGGAATGAGATAGATGAGAGAGATCACTCTAATTCCTTTATTTGTCTTGTACTCTCCTGTACTCCCTCTCTCTCTTTTCTTCCCCTCCCCACATAGTTGTTTCCCTTCTCCTCCAATAGAATTGCCATTCTCTCTGAAAGAACTGTCAAGGAACTTACTGATCATCTTTCTACAGTACACAGCTTGTTGGAGATGTCTCTGATTCAGGCTTTATACCATGAAGCACAGAGGGGTTTTTGCAATCTCTGAGGCCTTGCTGTCTGCTGAAACCAAACAATGTGTTTGTGCATGTTGCTCTTTTTTTTTTTTTTAATACCGCAGCGTGCTTTTTAGCACAATGTGTTACTGTTACAGTTGTGTGAACTTGACTTTTTGAAATTCTCTTTTATTTTTAAACATCCTGTCGTGAACAACTTCATCCTCCATCACTTAGTCACTAAAGGATGTTTTGGGTTTTTCAGCCTCATTTAACAGTAGCTCAGCACTTAGTTTGTACAAGATCTGTACTCCTGTATCAGGTGACAATCGATCTTTTCTGTCTTAATGGTGTTTTGCTGAGATTTGAAATTTGGATTTACACTTGAATAAAAGTGTCAGCTGCTGAGGGCTAGGAGAGACTTGGGTTCTGCAGGTTTCTAGATAGAGTCTTTCTAGGTTTCTAGAGCCTTTATAAAGTTGTCTGCTGCGACAATCACGCTGCTTTAATTAAAAGTTAGAGATTTACTTTCTTACTCCCACCCTCTTGGTTGTCTTTTATGTCCGGGAAGGCTGTCTGGCCAAACTCACTTTGCAAAGTAGTACAGTTAATTTCCCTTAAAAGAATGAATGGAAAAGATTATTTTTTCCCTTGGCAGCTGCTTATAACAATGTCTTTTATAAGGTTCCCTTTATTTTTCACAGAAGGAAAGCAAAGGCTCAGTGCTCAGAGCATCACAATCACAAGATGTAGATGTAGTTTTTTGAATGGGATCTTAGCTCTGTCCAGGCCTATTTTTTGCAGTGGTTTCTAGCTGTGTCCCTCAAAACTATTCTAGGTGAGAGAGACATAGTTAAGAAGCACCTGTGTGTGTAAAACTAGAATTTGTAGTGCTGTTTACAATTTCTTGGCCGAGAGACTTGTACGAGTATCTTTAACTGTGTGTACACGTGAACAGAAACACACACAGGCGTGTCTAGTCTCTGCTCCCAACTATCATCACTCCTTAAACTTGGACTCTTTCTGTTCTCCTTTGCTGCTGTGTTAGAAATGTCTGTTCTTCAGTAAACTGTCAGGACTGTCATTTTATAAGCTAATTGGAGACTACAGAAAGGAAAAAAATCTTTAAACATTGATGGACCTAGCTGGTCAAACTTCAAGTCTTTTTACCTGTATTAGTTTAACAGATGACTTCATTTTTCTGGGCAGAAAATTAAATGCTCCTTCATCCACATAATTTACTAAATTGACAGAAAGACACTAGAGGGACAGTGTATATTACCTAGTTATAGGATATGCTGAACAGAAAGAATTAACTTGAAAGGTGTTTCAAACAAAAATAATGACGACATACCAGCAAACCTCAAATTGTTCATGGGAAGGAATTATCTGGATCCCTTTATTTCAATATTTATTTTTTTAAATCATGTTATCTCTGTGCTATCAGTGCCAGGAATCTTGTGAAGGATGCTGGCTAACTGGTTTATATAAACACTCTCAGCTCAGGTTTGACTAGACTTTCATCAGTATTACTGTTTATTCAGATTCGTTGTTGTTCTAATCTTACACTTTGCAAATACAAAATTTTATATGAATGAGAGAAATCCCTGAACATTTAATTTTGTCTTCTGATTTTAAAATACAGGATATTTCTATAGTACTTCTATAAGTACCTCAAAAGAATTATTATTTCTCTCCTTCCACCTCACCTGTAGGAATAGTACATAATTTAGTGTTAATCTAGGGAAATATTGAAGCTGTCTGATTTTTCAGAGAGCAAGTGGCCTTCTTTTGGCACAAATGTGATTTCCATGCATCACCATCAGACTGTCTTGAAAAGTCTTAATCTTTATTTAGAATAGCAAGCAATTTGCAGTGTTCATACAGTTGTAGCATAAAAACCTGTTAAAATCAGGTATGATTCACAAGATGTGAGCTGTGAAAATGAACAGTATGATATGAAAGAATAAAAATGCTTGTATTTTGCAGTTCATCTGTCTTCTAATGAGCAATTCAATTAAGTCTGGCCTTGTTAAGTAGGTGCTTGAAAAATAAGTCAAGTGATGCAGTAATTAGGAACAGAGAAAAACAAATCCCTCCCGCTTTTAAATAGCAATCAAAATATTTGTGGAGAAGTTACTATTGTGGAGCTTTTTGTACATATTCTAAAATCCTTAGGCAGCTAAATTGAGGAAAAACCCAGAGTGCAAAAATACAGGGTTGGAAGGCTTGAGGAGGCATTAAATGCAAATCCATCAGTATCTCAGTTTCAAGACTCCACAGGGGAATGATTTAAAGAATATGTAAGTTTATAATAGGAACAAATTATACTTCTACCAGATTGTAAGTAAATTGAGCATAAAAGGTGAATAATGGCATTTCACACTGGGTATTTGTTTCCAATTAATGCAGAAAACTTAGCCAGCTCTAAAGTAATAGATGATACTTAAGTTAGACATTAATAATGAAACTGATTTCTGGACAGTACACCTGATCATGAGAGCATTTGCTTTTTTTAATTGACAGCTTACTGGTTTGCCCCACACACTTTGGTTTTGCTCATGGTCAAGATTTTTTTCTCTAGGACAACAACATAAAGTTAAAGAGCAAGAGCAAAATGCAAGAGGCAGCACCTACAGTGTTTGACGGAGCGGCATTTGGTTCAGCTTGAGCAGTGTCACAGGAGCTGAGAGCTCATTTACCGTTGCCATTTGGAATTTGTAAGGCAATCTGTAAAGAACAGCTTCTGTCCAAGTAACTTGTCTGTTTTGTAAAATTCCACTTTCTTCACCAGTGAGAGACTTGGTCTTTAGTTTATCTGCCTTTGTCTTTCTTACTGTTACTAGTGTCCACTGTGGAACACTCTCAGTCAAATTTATACCTGGGGAGCCTGTCCCTGTCAGAGCTTTACTGAGCATCACTTTAAAAAAAATTGAAAAGGCTGTCCTGTGCCCCAGCAAAGAGTTACGTGGTGGAAAAAGGAGGAAAAAGGAAAATTAGCAGGTCTTGATATTGAACCATCCCAGAGACTCCCTCTGTCAGCTCCTGCTGTGCACTGCCCAATTTATAAGAACAAATTATATGTTTAAATGTGTTGATTAACATACTGGGTGGACAATCTGGCAATTCCAGTGATTTCTCTGCAGCAAGAACTGCCTAGAATTGACCAGATTGAACATAAATAATATAAAGTAGTCAGTAGAAACTGTTTTTTGCAGGCATGGGGAACAAAAGAAAAAAAAACCAACTGCAAAACCCATCCAATGCACAACAGCTTTCAAACACAGAAAGTAAAGTTTTGTTGTTGAAGCCTTTGGGAATCACTGTGGCAGTAATTTCAATGAGACAGAAAAGCTTGTTTCACATAGATGAGAAACAGCTCAAACAGCCTGACTTTTTTCCTATGTGAAGTGTTTCAGATTACTTATATTTTTATGGGTGTTCTCTTTTCCAAATGTACCTTGCACTACCACTGTGACTGTTGACTTCTGATCCTTTGGGAAGAAAATTGCATAAAGTCTCTTATTATCAACATCTGATTGATATTTTATTCATATAATTTATTTTAATTGCAGGACTTGAATGGCATTTGAACAGCCATTGTTTTCCCTGTGCTGTGTGTTACCAGGTACATGGGCATGCTACATTACGGTGAGTTCATTTAAAGGAAGATGATTCTGATCAGGGAAAGAATGTTTGCAGAATAATTTGGTACAGAGGGATTGCCAAATGGATTGTGAGGTGGTTTGGATGTTTCTAATGATGTGAAGTTGATGTAATGTCATTAAAATGCTTAGGATAATCTGTACTAGAGACTTAATAAGGAAATCATGTATGGTGTGGGACTTAAACATAACACAGTCCCTGACTGCTGTGCTAAAGTGTTTTGACACTACATTGAAGCATCAAATCCATTTGATTCTTGCTCTCTCTTCTGAAATTATTACAAAATGCTATTAGTGATTATTGTAATCTGAGCACTTTGTTGCTAGGCGCTGCCTTGAGCCTGGTGGTAAATTCCCCATATATCATCAGCTAGATGAGATTTTTATTTTTTTGAAAAACGTAGTCCAATTTGTAAAGCAAAATTACTCTGTAGACAGTGATCAGAAATTGGAAGCCTCACCGTTATTGGCTGTGCTTTTCTGTTTTCTCTGTGGACAGAACTTCAGTTTCCTTTTCTACTGGGGAAGAAGAAAACTGGTTAAAACATAAGAACTTGGTTGTAAGGTTCAGATCTGATTGCAAGACTGCTTAAAACAGCAACATAATGGCAGTGACAGAAATGCCAGCAGCAATGTTAGAATAGCTGAGGAAGAGTGAATAAATAGTTGCTACTCTTCTGTTTCTTTCTGAGATTGAATTAACGATGGCATCATCATGCTTCTCAGGAACAAAAGGTGGAGGTTCTGTATTTCACTGTAAGGCTAATAACCCAAAATAGTAGAGGGAGTGGAGCGTTGTGGAGTTGCTGTAAATGGCTCACCTATGCAGGTGAGGTGGGCAGCAGGTAAATAGCATCCTGCTGTCCTTGACTAACTTGTGTGGTCACATGCAAGTGGTTTGTGAGTTAGCTATCCTTGGGCATAGTAATTACCCCTAGGCTTTGCACTTTGTAACCACAACTCTCTGAAAGAGGGTGGTGCTGAAATGACACCTTATCTTTGGATTTTAACACCCAGTTTGTGCATCATGCCCGAGGTTGATTTTTCCCCCTGGCAGTTGGTGAGGCATCTGACCAGAATGCCTTTTTCTGTCAATCCATCCTTTTATTTTTTAACTTCCATGAGCAAAATATGCTGACCTTATGAAAATGATAAAATTTTTCTCATGAGTTATTACTGGAAGGTGATAATTGTTTTATCAATACCAGACACAGTCAATTGCATTTCAAATGCCTTCAGAGCACATTATCTGATCACACTGTCAGGCAGCTTTGGTTAGTGTGTGTGAGTTATTAGCAGCAGATGTGTAATCATGAATAACTTCCTTTGCTCAGGAGTGTCTGAGCTTTAAGCTCAGCTCCCAGTGTGAACCAGGTCATGGTTTGGGAAAATGTGCAGGAAAATTGCTGGGGAGGAGGACTTCCCTATGGTCCACAGCTGGCACTGCAACTACTTCTGGAGGTTGTCCCAAAAAACTGCCCTCCAAGAATAAAATGGGAAGGTTGTCAAATAGCTGATGAAATGCTGACATTTATGTCACTCATCCCACTCATTCAGATCTGTCTATTTGGCAGAACTGAGTGGGTTTTTTTGTTTCCTAGTAAAATCTTGATACTCCTTAACTGTTCATGAAGGCTTGCTCCAGCAGGGGTGACGTTCAGGGACCCTTTTCTAAAGGGTTCTCACTTGCTGGTGTTTGGGCTTCTGACAAAACTTTTGTCTCAGGTCAGTCCTTGGGTGTTACAGTATCAAGTATGCTAATGAAAGTGAAGTCTCCCATCCTTTGGCCAAAAATAATGCTTTTTGAGGGCAATAACCCTCAGAAATGTATTACTCTGCTAACTGTCTGTATGTGTATGCAAAAAGAAAGTCTCTTGTAAGGTATTGAAGTCAATACTTCATGTGGTACTGTAACAATAAGCATGCTCTTGTCTAGACAAATACTCTTCTGTGGTGCTTCAAAGAGCAACAATGTAAAGTAATCTGTTCCAAGTATATATGAAAATTTTAAAGCCAATTAGGAAGATTAAGACATGAATTTTTAATAGAATTAAGTACTGAAAGCATGCTTAAAAAAACCCACCTGTTCCCCTAGCACAAAATGGTAGTGTCAGATAAAATCACTAGAGGTAGTGGATGACAGTGCCCAAAGTAATACTAGATTTTGCATTGTAAGTTAAATTGCTGATTTGGGGTTGTGGTGGTTGTGTCATTGATTTGCTGCCTGCTCAGAGAGACAGAATCCAGCACCTCCAAGCTGGCAAACAGCAGTGCTGCTCAAACAGCTGGGCAGGCGAGGCTCTCACCTTCTCCACTGTGCTTGAGTGCTGCAAAGCCATCTGCCCTGGGTAGTCAGAGTGCAGGCTTAAAAGGAAACTACTTTTTTGTTTGTTTGTTTTATTAATAAAGCAGGTTTTAGCAATCTACCACAGTTAAGATGCAGATGCTTACAGACTTACCTTCAGTGCTGTGTTTCATCAACCACGTAGCAATGACCACATGTGAGGAACCATAAATGGATGGCCTGTACTTGTCTCTGAGTGACTACACTTAGGACTCTGATGGGCCCTTACCTGATTCTTTGCTTAAGCAGTGCTAACTGCACTGTTGAGGGATGTTTATTTTCTTTTAGTCTGCTTTATATACCTTAATTAAATGCTTGTAAATTGTAATTATTTAAACTTCGGACAGAAGATTTATGCACAGATGGAATTTGAGCTTTTTGGACATAGTAAACTTGATTTAAAGTTTTGTTTTTATTTTCTATATTTCTTGCACTCAAAAAGTGGAAGACTGTTTCTGAAAAAAAAAAAAAGGAACAATCTAAAGTGCAGTCTGGTAAAATTTAGGCTATCTGAAACTAAGGACAGAGACCATGGCAAAACTATTAATTTACTGTGCCTAGTGACTCCAGTGTTCCTAGTGAATTTTAGCTGAAATCTGAAAATAATATAGTGTTGTAATTGCAATAGATATCTTAGCCTCTTCTTTTCATGAAAAAAAAGGGAAATAGACAAGCATCTAAAATACATGTGGCATAGACAAGTTTGACCTGATTAGATTATATTTTATAGTTTATGACTCAAGAACATCAGCAGCTATCAGCCTCTTATTTTCAAAGTTTCAGTTCTCTCCATTTAAAAATTATGATCCATGTGGAAAAACATTAGTTTCATTTTAGTTGTTGATATAAATCAGAGCTCCTAACAATCACTCGCAACCCAGGGTCATTTCCAAACAACTTACTGTGTGAGTCATTAAATTCTTCCTTTTTGAATGATTTCAGATTTCTTTCAGAAAATTAAGGAAGATGTACTCTCTAAAATAAGTTTGCGTAGAGAGTTTGGGGATTTTTCCAGGGGAAATATCACAGTAGATTCATGCCAGAGCTCCATGCATAATACCTACTTTTAGTGCATATATCTATTCATTTTATAGACTTCTAGCTATTATTTTGAGGAATATACATTAAAATGTGGCTATCTCTCTATTTAGAGTGGACTAATGGATTGCATTTCTGCTTTTCACATTGGATTAACTTTCAACATTAGCACAGACACATCTTTATGCTTTTATTCCTTTACTTACTGTGTCCACACAATTTAAAAAAAAAAAAAAACAAAACAACCTTTTGATTTAACTGCAATCTGAATACAAGAACTAAAAGATGTGCTTTGCTTCATTAATGGCTGGAATTTTAACTGAATGGATTCCGTGTATTTAATGAAAAATACAGAAGGAGGATACCACGATGCTGGTCACTTCATTCACCTGTTTCACATGAAATAATTACCATGACAAAATCAGAGATTTTGAAGAACATAGGAAATGTGTTCCTAGGTCATGCCAGTACACTCCTGTGCCCCAGTGTGTCTCCACAAGTGGCCTTAGGAAGTGCTGTTATTCAGTGGTTTGTTCTGGATGCTTTCTGCAGCCTATTTCCTCATAGTCTTGCAGCATCCAGTAAATAGATTTAACAGACTGAAAATTTGAAGAACTTTTCTAATGTTTGAAAACCAAAAATCACCTCCCAGGTACTTTTCTGTGCTTTCTCTGTTTTTTTCTGTTTTTTGATGTTTCATGGTCCTTTGCTGTCATGTACAGGTGCTCCCTGTTCTCAGGGAGGGAGAAGAAAACAGCACTGGGGCTGAGAGTTACCTGGTGCAGCTCAACTCTGTTTGTGTGTTTGTCTAGGTCACTCAGCCTCACAGGGCTAATAGAAGTTAGCTTCACTGATAAAGTAATTAGACATTACTTTTACTTAGAAACTCTATAATAACAGGGACAAAGAGATGCACACGGTATCTCATTCTTTTCCAATATTTCAAGTAAACGGACCAGTATTCCAAAACATGAAAACATTAGCCTGTCATTGTATTTAAGTGTGGCCAGGTCCTTCACATTGGAAACATTTAATATATTTGAATGGGTACAGATACAGATAAAGCTGTAACAGAGAGAAATGCTATATGTGGAGATAGAAATAGGAAAGTGACATTAAATATTGAAAATTAAAAGGGGAGAATTAAATATGGAGAAAATTCCTTTTAAAGAGCTGCCTGTTCTTAAGCAGATGGGAGAAAAATTGGAGAAAGACAACTTAGCTGGCTCCAAAATATCAACTGACATCCTCTTTTCTGTCATGAATAAGGAATATTTTATTCATTTTTTTCTAGGAAAGGTTCCTAAAAATATGTAATGCTTAGGCTTGAATATATAGTTAGGAAGTACCATTCTGTGGAGCCTTTCATGAAGTGGGTGCTCTTAATGAATCCATGCAGTGCTGGTGGGGTGAGAGTGCTGTGCAGGATGAACTGTGTGTGTGGCTGAAGGCCTGAAATAGTCTGGTGTTTGTAGCTGTGCAGTGGGAATATGGGAGCTAAAGGAAGTGACTGATAAGCAGCCAGATAATAGACTGATGATCAGAATGTCAGAAATCCATCAAAAAAAAAGCAAAGGCTTGCAAGAGGCATGTGTGGTCTCGAATGAGAAGCAGCGCAGAAAACACCCAAACATGCCATGAATTGATCACATTGTGCTTTTAATGACTGGTGTACACCCGCATGCTCTGCTTCCAAGCAAAATTAACTAATTTAAAGATGTGTTTCAGTTCAGTTGTAGAAAATACAGGAGAAGTTTTGGTTAATGCAGAATTTTTGATTAAAGAATTGATTACGTTATAGAGAGGGGAGGTGTGGTCTGGATTCTTTAAATTTCTATGTTGTGTAGTTAATTTCCCCTGAGAGTAACTGAATGACTTATCCAAAGTCAAACAAAATAACCTTCTTTCTGTCACAATTAACACTTGGTTTATGCATGATGCTGCTTTGGTCTGAAGTCATAGCTGGCTTTCAGAAGTTAAAAGATGGCTATAGATTTGATAATATTTTGATTTCTACATTCATAACAATCAATTTCTGTTCCTCTGCCTCTCCCAGGGACTGATGTTTTGAGATTTGGCAAAGAGAAGCAGGAAACTGAATAATGGTGTGTATCCATTTTTGTGAGGCCACAGTTCCTCAGGTCCCAGCCCTCGTTGTGAAGCATGACCAAATCTGAGCTTAGGTCAGGCTGCTCAGGAACAGTCGAGTTACATCTCCAAGGTGGCTCAAAACCAACTCCCTCAACGCCTGGTTCACTGTTTGTCAGAAAGATGTTAGCTGTAAGCAGCCTAAGGAGGACATTACAGGTTCTCACAGTGTATTCCAGTAGTTTGCATTTTGTGGATCTCTCAAGGAGTTCCTGGGTAACAAGATTCATTTAAATGTTTGGAGTATTTTATGTTGTTTAACCTTTTTATTAAATGTCTTCCCTAAACAGGTGTATCCCTACTCTATCTTAAGCAATTGAAAACCAGCTTATGCCTACCCCTTTTTCACTGGTTTAGTTGGAGGGTGGGAACAAACAACCTTCAGTGAAATAGGATTTTCAGACTTTTAATAAAACTTTGTAATTATGCAAGCTAAGAGAGGGATAATCAAATTTCATACTTAATCTCAATATGCTGATCATCACAGGAGTTCAGGAGAAAGTTTTCTTTGGATTTAGGCATGAAAGAACTTTCTGTTCTTCAGTTTCCATGTAGACCTCATGAAAAGGTTAGGTTGCTAATAGGTGAAAACTACTGGATTTGAAGGATCTCATTACCAAATCCTGGACACTTTTCCTCAAGTCCTCTGCTTGTTCACAGTAATATGATGGAGTTTTCAGGCCTTCACAGAGTTCACTTTTACAGAATTTGGTAGTGAAGGAAATTCAGAGTATGCTTTTAATGAGCAGTGGTGCAGTAATATGGAGGTAGAAGGGAATACTCAAGACCTGACAGATACTACTGTGTTTTCCAAGCAGACATCTCAAGGAGAGGGGAAGGAGGTGGTCAAGGCCCTCTTCCATCTCCACAGTGGGCAATGAACTTTTTCCATTCTGAATGTGGAAAAAAGGGTTCCTATGACCCCTTGCATCACTGCATATCATGAATTGTGTGTTGGAATTTGAATTACAATCTTGAAACCAGTGACGGTTCTCCAAAAGTGGCAGATCAATATTGATTGAGAATTCAGAATTCCATCACAGACAGTGATGTCATCTCACTAGGTGGTGCTACAGAATCATTTTGCCTAGAGAGAGCAAAAATGTGCTTTGTGTGATGATCAATGGCCACTATATTTCTGAGAAAAAGCTGAATTAGATGCTAGAGTTCTTATCTGAGAAAGTTATGGGGTTTATACTTAAAACTTTTGAATACATAGAATCTGAACTGTAATAAATAATTTTAGCTGAGGAAGAGTTTAAGTAAATCATCATTATATGAGATGAAATGTAAGATGCAAATACTGCCTATTTTCCATCTCGGATTAAGGAATAAGGTAAAAGACAAATAATAAGAGCAACAAAGAAAAGGCAGAAAAGGGTGAAACTATGCTTGCTATGAGCAAATGTTTTCAAGGTTTTGATGGGAATCATTGTGCTGTATTACCATGATGGAGACAGACTTTTTGAAATATTTTGCTTTGGAAATACTGTTGATTTAAATTACCGCTTGCTGTTTTGCTCTTTCCTGACTATTAATGGTCAAATTTAAAGAATGAGGTTTTTTATAGGCATTTAACTAACAAAATATTCATTTATATTCTTATAAAATATGGGATGCAGAGAGCGCATTTACAAACTGATAGCAGGAGTCTACAATATGAAGAATCATTGTCCAAATCTGAAGTAGTCTCAGTACATGCTGAGCATAGAAGAAATATTCCCCACTGTTATTACAAATTCCTATCCTTCTAGTTCCCAAGGGGAGGTACAACTCCCCTTGCTCTTGCCCTGAAATGACAAGGAGGAAATCTTGTGTTGCAAACATACAAGATTAAATGACAGGACTTTAGTTTAATCCAGCTTTCTGCAAAATCAAGGAACCCAGTGCAACACATGAGCTAAAAAATCAAGTATAGAAAGAGGGAAAAAGTGCTTAGCAATATTATTAACCTCACTGAACACGAGCCCATCAGTAATACCACTTGGGCATGTCAGATGGATAAAATAGCAAGTCAAAATATTTTGAATATAGGTTATAAATATTCATCGCTACCTGCAGAACCTCAAAGTTCATGGACAGAATTAGGCAAAATGAGCCAAAGAGGTTCAATACTGAGAAGAACACCTACAGCTTTCATTGCAAATCCTCAAGGATCTGGTATATTTTAGTCTGCAATCTGAATACAGCTACAGTCATAATGAGACAGTTTATCCCTTTGAGGACTGCTACTGTGAATGCTTAGCATACAGAACAGTCTCAATTGTGGGTCAGCCATGACTGTTTCTATGAACCCAAAAGCTGGCTGAGGTTTCCCTGATTTAAACCTGCAAACCACCCAGTGTGTTGCCAAGAGTGATTGGTATGCTGTCCTGTGTTCTCTTCTGAGTGCACCATAAGAACATTAAGTATAGCAGAGCAGAACTAGGCAAATAATGGATTTTTTTGCTTGACTGCTGAAACAAAAGGAAAGAAAAAAGAAATTAAGAAAAATAAATCAATCTGACACAGGTTTGTGGGTTTTTTTAGAGGCACTTTGAATAATACTACTTGGAGGAGAAAATATAAATACTTGGCAGAGAAGCATTCTTTTTAACTCTTTAATTTTTATAAAATTAAATTTGACAAATACTATTTGAAAGTGAAAAGTTGTGAAGTTTTATCTTGGAAGTATATAAAATTGCTGGTATTTCCACTATTTTTCTTTTGAAAATGGATGACATGTTTCATATAAACAAGTGACATTTTTATTGATAATTCTTGCCCTTGCAAGGAGCTGCAGCTCTGTCTTGTAATGAATATGATATTCATTAATGGAACTAGAGCAGAATTCAGAATGGGAAATGGGCTATTTGAGATAGAATTGCCAAATGGCTAGCAGTGTTCTTTCCTGCTACTAGGACTGCTTCATCATCCTGCTCTTATGGCTTATGCACATTGATGCATGACATGATTTCTATGAAGAGAGAAACACAGAAGTAATTTGTGTAAATGGTGTAATCTTATTGTTTAGTATATAGCTTTTTTCTCTTAAATACTCCTCTCTAAAACCAGAATAATTTTTATTGAATAGTTTAATGCTGCACTTAGTGTTATTGATGTTGTCATAAATCATAACTATTTTGAGTTAAATATGAGGTTTGTGTTTATTTCAGTGAATACGATGTTCCATTTTCATCATCTTTTCACAAATAATCTTTCCTTTTTTTTCTGGGTGAATGAAGAACAACTATTCTCAGGGGAAACTCTTTTGATCTCTAGGATGTCTGGCATATTATGCTTAAAATATTTGTTTATGAACAGAATTTAGTGGAAGTATCGGAATTTAGCTAAACGTTAAGATAAAGCTGCCCTAACTTTCAATTCCATTGTAAAGTAGAAAATCAGTAGAATTGGGTAGAAGCCTTTACGTATTTTAGTCACCAAGGCTAAAAGAGTGCCACTCAGTGGTCCCAGTATTGGGCTTTTTAGAGATCCTGGTCCAGCCTGTACAGCTGCTCACACAGAATATATCCTCTGCTGAAGGGGGAAAGAAGATCCCAGCAGGATAATAACCTGGGCTGGTGACAGCTCATGTTACCAGAGGTCTGGCTAGGTTTGGTCTGCTCTCTGCTGTGCCAGCTGTGCTGGCTCAGGGAACACAGAGAGATCCAGCTCCTGCTCCTGTGCTGGGGTTGCTGCTGCCTGCAGTGTCCCCAGGCCAGCATGGGAGATTGTTCCCTGTGCACCTGGACAAATTCAGCCCTTGATTTCAGGGGTAGGTGCTCTGCTGGCTGCAGAGGTGCAGAGAGCCCAGCAGAGCAGGGAAACTGAGTCTGGGGCTGGGCCAGCCCATGTTTGTGCCTCAGAGGAGAGAGCCCTCTGTGTGCCAGAGATGGTGATACTGACCCAAGCTAGGCACTTCAGGACAGATTCCAGTCTGAAGGGGGATCTTATGCCTTCAAATCCCTCTCAAATCACAATTTCTTTTCTCCACAGCCAAAGCATCAAGCTATGATGCCAAAGGAGGAAGATTTAGCTTAGTTGCTATGGCAAAACTAGAGAGGACACAAAGCTGATAGAAAAAGTGTGTCATCCTCAGTGGCTACTCCAGCTTTCTCCTTTTTTTTCTCCAACCCAGGAGAGATTTGAGAGAGAGAAGAAGGGGTTATATAGATGCTCTATGTTACGTATACACATTACTACACATTTTTGTTGTATCATGTAATATATACATACTGGCATTTAATGCATATTAATAGACTTCTAAAGAATTAATTTTTGTTATGAGATTTACTCATTATGAATTACAATTTGGCAGCCTCCTGCAGTGCTTAATATTACATCTGCTTAATAAGCAGGATGGTAATTCTGCAAACCATATCCAGATTATTTGCTAAACCTTGGAGCAAGTGGCTGTGAAAATAAATATATTACTAGAAAGGAATACTGTAGTACAACATCTACATTTTGTATTGTAGTTTGTTTGACTTGGCTTGTTGTCTGCTTTAAGAAAAAAGCAACAACAACCACAAAAATAAACCCCAAAAAATTAAAAAAAACCCCCACCCAAACTTTTGCTTTGTCTTTTGTAGCAATAACAGCAGTACTTACTTAAAAAATATTTTTTTCTGCAATTAGATTACTGTCTAAAGCCCTTATTGCAATTTTGTAGGGATTTGTCCTGTGCAAACTACATCCTGGCATTACAGACCTCATTCCACTGATTAAGCTCCAAGTAAGGAATCCCGCAAGGTTACCTGGCTGAGATAGAATTCTGAATGATTTGTAAACTGGAATGTCCTGGGGTATTTGAAGGTTCTTGATGAAATGGTTGATAATATGATCACCTGGCCCAGAGGGAATGGCTCTTTGAGCTGCAGGTTGCACCAATCTGGAATGTGAGTGACTGTCATGTGAATAGGTCCTTTCAGCTAAGAAAAATGAAACTTTTAGCAGTTAAGTTTTATACTTTGGTTTAAGGAAAACTCTATGTTCCTAATATAAGCAGGAACTCAAATCTTACTTGCTTTTATGAATCTTTAGTTCTTTATTTCTTTTTTTGTAGTTCCATGTCTTTCTTACCTCAGAGATGAACAAAGTCTGAGGCATGACTTTTTCTTTCTCCTCTGTCACTTTTTTTATTTTGCAGTAAATGAAGTAATTAATGTAGTTTTTTGTGTGTAACTCAAGTTCTTGCCAGACTTAACTTTTTGCTTTGCTTTAAGTTTCTGGTAAAAATTGGGCTTCAGCAGCACTGTTAATTTATGCTCTGCTGCTTAACAAATCTGAAATCATATTTTATAAGTTTTCTATCCTTAAAAGAACAAATATATGTGACAAATTGCAAGTCTTTAATTTACTGAGTGTCTTGCTGCTTACCTCACAGGCTTGCATTGCAAAACTTAAGGCAAAGGACAGGTAAAACTCAGGTAGTGTCTGGTAGGACAACTTAATTATATAACTGTGTCTTCAGAAACATATCCTAGTCTTTCCATCCCCAGTATATTTTGTTAAAAATTATTTAACTGGAGAAATTATTTGGTCTTGCTCACTTGTGCCATCACTTGTATCTAAACTGAAGCTATTATGTTTTTAATGCTTTTAAAGCCATTGTTACTCAGCTGGGAACTGATTTTATTTGTGATTAGTAGGAGCATTTTCCTTAAAAATAGTAATTGCATAGGCTTGCTGCCTTGTGAGCATGTAGATTGTCTTGCAGTAATCAGAAAAGGATGAGAAACTTTTGGGTCAGAGTCGGGTGGCCACCAAAACTGAATGAGTAGCGTGGACTGACTGGCTAAATGAGAAGGGAATGCTAAATAATAGAATAATGACATTGAAAAAAAGTTAAGCAAAAATAACTGAGATGTGGTTATATAATTCACATGTATTTAAATAATTTTATGTTTGATTTCTCTTGTTAAAAACAAGAAAATTTGAGAGGAATTTCCATGGCACAAAAATAAAATTGATGGAGATGATAAGCTGTATGGACACAAGTTATTAGGACAAGTAAATCCATATTAGAAGCAGTGTAGCTGCAATAAAGTAAATAAATATTGTAATTTTTAACAAGATGAGCTGACAAGTAATTTGTGGGTTTAGCAGAAAATGCAGTCAAGCATAAACTCTTTTCTTTCTCATGCAGAGTAAAATGCTTATTCTGACGATTACAGCCACTAAGTGTCTGTTGCTCAGTGTTTTTCATCTTCTGGACTTTGATATTCCCTCAGTGAATTATCAAAAAGGCAGTGACTTTTACAATATGGCAATTGTATTGCTTTACATATTTTTGATAAAGAAAATTTTTTTAAAACCATCCTAAAGCTCACTAATATACAGAAATACAGCTGCCTTTTATGTCTTGTTCGTAGCCACTGAATGTAGAAACGGTGAACAGTGGCAGTGGTTTCATTAGTTGCTCACTGGAGGCCTCTAGTCTTGTGGTTGAGTTTCTCTGATGAGAGGTGCTAGTCTTCATGTTTAGAAACCTTCTTGAGGCTTTGTCATAAGCATAATTTATGTTACTTGGGGCAAGAAATGAAATATATATATATTTATATATATATGTATATCATCAGTGAACTGCTATAAAACTGATAAGACTTATTTGTCGAGAGCATGGCTGTATTGCGTGCACAGTACAAAAAGGTATTTCTCCCTTAAAGTGGGTTTTATAAAGATAATTTTCAGGAATATCTTTTGGCAAGGTTCTTGGCATGTCTTCAACTTTCATTGCAGCATGCAGAGCTATAAGTGCTCTGAGCACCTTTCAAGATGTAGGCACTGCCTCTGTCTTAAGGTGTTCTTGGGGGTTGTGTTAATTTTTGGGAAGCTTGTTTTTTGATGCATGTGGTGTTTTTTTGTTGTATAGATTTGGTTGTTTGTTTTTTGTTCGGTTTTTTATTAATTCTTTTTTTGTGGGGGGGTTTATGTGTTCTGTTGTTGGTTTGGTTTGTGTTTTTGCTTTTGTTGTGTGTTGGGGTTTTTTTAGCGATGGGTGGGAGGGGGAGGCTAACTTGTTTGTTTGTTTGAACATTTCACCCTTCCTGAATGTAAGACAGTGTGTGCTAAACATAATAATGCAGTCCTGATGTCTGCTGTGGTTTTCCATCACAGCCTTGTTTATAGGGATGTTACCTGAATTTGACCATGACTCATTATGCACATTTCATTTGTGTGTGTAAATTGCCAAGTAAGGGTACAGGTTTTGAAAGATCAGGTGATGGTTCAAAGCTTATTCCAAGCCTGATATCCTCCTAAAATTAAATCCCATGTGCTGCAGGACATGGAGAATTTTACAGACTGATTTGATCCATGTGGTAGCATAGGAACTGTAAATGTGAAATATTTTATACATGACAGAGAAAAGAGAATGGGTGGGATGAAATCCATTGGTGCCATCCACAGTTCTTCGTAGTTTAAAATAGTTATTAACTTAATAATTTATCTAACCACAGTATTTCTTTATTTCTCTTTTTCGCTGAGATTTTCTGGTGTCAGTTATGATATGCTGGTTATTTTATTTTACTTAATTTTATGTAGTGATATTCACCCTTTCTAAAGATGAAATTCCAAAAAATAATTCAGGACATCCTCTCTCCCTCACCTCAGTAAGGTGGCACTAGGGGAGGCATTATGAATAAGTCATAATTTACTTTACAAATATTCAAATTTCTCAGTATAATTCAACTCCTACTTTCTATTCAGCCACATGGAGCCTGTGATATCACATTTCCTTGTGCAGCCTTCTAGTGAATAGTCTCCATGTCAATCCCATTCCACACGTGGGGCTGGTTAAGAGCATGGTTATGAAACATTCCAACTTGTTTATTTGACCAGCTCTAGAGTTAAAGTTAACACATGTTTTATTAGAGGCATACTGAGTTTTTTTATCAGAATATCATTGCTGTCATTGTACAACTTCTACTATGGAAGCATCATCAAAAGATAAACTGACCTTAGAAGAAAACAGTAATATCTATATTGATATGAAAACTGGTGATCTTTATTGGCAAAAATAAAATATACAATTCTTTATTTTTCACTAAAACATGTCAATATTTCCTTCCTTACGCTTAGAAAACAGCAGATTAATATTTTAACATAGCTATTTTCGAACAGTTTTCTGTATAACTTGAAGGCACACTCGGATTTCTTTCCTGGTTTTAAAGAATGACAGCAAAAGCACCTTTATCTGACATTTAGGATGATTAAATTTTGAAAAATCACTTGGCATATTCAGCATGACTCCACAGGGTACTTTTGCTTTATAAGGCAATGGATCATGTTAGCTTAACTTATATTTAAGATTTGCTGGCCTGATATTATTGTGTTAGGCAGTATTGCTGAAATGGAAACATAAAATTTTGCTGCCAGGAGATCAAGTCTGTGCCTGCCCTACGCTATAAATTAGTTCCATAAAGTTTTAAAATGCAATATTTGCTCTAACCCAACTAGTGCTGTAAGCCAACAAATTGTGTTTAAATATATAAAATTAAATCCCAGATCAAAAATGTATACATTGCTTTTTTTGCCATCTCAGAAGCTACACAAGATACTCTGCTATTTTAAAATGGAAATCAAACTCAATTGAATATGTTTAGAGATATAAGTAAATTTCATTCTTATTAATCCATGACAGTGATGTAGAAACAGATTTTGGAGTATCCAAAATTTTTCACCTGTGTTCCTAAAAGGTAATGCGTTTGTTGTGTCTTACTGAGTTGAGTCCAAAGGAACAGTGCTAGAAAAAAATGAAAGTCTTCTTTTAAGGCATAGATCTGAAATTTAATTTCATTAATCATCTGAAAAAAAACCACCCTGTGTTAATTTTTCTACATTTCTGTGCTTCAGTATTTGAGCAATGCTATTTACGGCTATTGGGCTGGGATTGTGATGAGGATGCTCTGCACAGCCCCTTGGTACAGCCTCCTTTCTGACTTCACCCTTCACCTTCTGAGGAGTGGAGGCAGAAAGCCAGCATGGAGATTCCTACATATTCCCTTGGTGTGCCTGCTTGAGCTATTTGAACTTCCCTAATTTTCTTTTCTCCAGAGCAGGGTCCTGTTGTGCCACTTGATTGAGCAGAAATAGCTTCTGTTAACATGCAAGCTCTGTGGGTCATGGAAAATCCTTTTTTCATCAAAAGAGAGAAGTAAGTTTGTCTCAAAGCTGGGAAATAGGCACTTGTCTTTGTCCTGGGAAACAGACTTGCTGAGTTAAGAGAATGCTGGGTTTGCAGCTTTTCTAATCACAAAGATGTACCACTCACAATAGATTTGTGATAGAGAGAAGCCAACAATTCCTTTGCTTTCAGTAGAGCAGCAAAAGACAAGAAGAGGAGAAGTTAAAGGTGGTCGGTTTTCTGTTGCTTTTTCCCTCCATGCTCATACACATTTAATGTATTTGACATGATTGACCATTGTGTGTAGTCCTTAGGCCTTATTAATGGTATCCTGTTAAGAATTTTGTTGTTTCAGTGAAATGTTAATTGAGGAGAACAGCTCCCACGTGGGTGTAGCACTCTGGGAGGGGGCGTTCCTGCAGAACGCATGGAGGCTGAGGAGCACAGGGAGCTGGCTCCCCCACCTACAGCAGTGGCTCTGTTGGGAGGCTTGCTCACATTTTGGTAGTTGAAGGACTCTGAACAAATTGTACTGAAGCCTTACAGGCTCTCAGGTGAGGTGCAGCAGGGATTTTTGCACCTGCAAAACTGACCCAAAGCTCTCAGATGCCTGTAAGTGCTCCCAACAGAGGTGCTGACACAGGTTTGAATGAGGGGGTTTTCCCTCATTGGGGTGGGTCAGGTCTGCAGGTGCAGCAGAAGCCTGTTTGCAATCTAACCAAATACTGTGGATTGGTTGAACTAACAGAGTGGGTGCAAGGCTTTTCAAATCTGTGTTAATGTCTGTTGTTCGCCACATTTGGCTGGAAAAGGCAGGCCCAGGGAATGCTCCTGGAGTGTCTGATGTGCGCTGCTCACGCCGATGGCTGAGTGGAAATGAGCTGCAGCTCAGGCACTGACCTCTGTCTGACTCTCCTTCCAAGTGCTTTCTGCACTACACAGTGCCTGGCTTGATAAATTAGCCAGAGGTTTACAGAGCACCAATAAATTAATGCCTGCTTTGCGTTATGGCTGTTTTCAAATCAGTTTGAAAATTCACAGTTTCACTGCTGATCTCTTCACTGGTTTGCTCCCTTTGCCAGTTTGTTCTGGGAAAGATGGAAAAATTTAAGCTGAAGATAAAATATCAGATTTAAAAAAGGATCAACTTGGTGCAGTGTTTGAGTAAAAGAAACTTGGAAGCCGTGCAAATATTTCAAAGAAGCTGAGAGCATTAATTCAAGTGATAAATTGTTGAAAAATATATCTGATTGCTTGTAGCTTCTCTTACTATTAGTTAATTAAATAATCAAATGTATCAACACATATTTTTGAAAGCTTGTTCACAGAAATAATTGAAAATAAATTACAGTTTCATGAAAGGACAGCTATTAAGACAGGCACTATTCAAAACTGCAATCCGTTTCTCCCGGACTCACATTTAATGCCTGTACAGACATATGAATGCTGCTAATGCTGCCTGTTCTGAGTTTCTATTTTAGTTTCAGTTTTCATTTTGGTTTCAGAGTCTGTATGAAAACTGGATCATATTTTAAAGCATATTTCAAGTCAGGAAAAATACCTGATGTAATTCCATGCCTCTGGAGGCCATGAATCTGAATTGAATGCTGAGTACCACACTGTTCTTGTGGCAGTATCAAGAAATATGGCTACAGGTGCTGAACATGTCTTGTATGTTGTAGCCATCCTAAGTATACGGCTTGCCTCCTCTGAATGAAGCTGTTAACTGTTGAGAGTGGGTGTCCTGGTGTTTTCCATGGTAAGAAATGTGTTTTGGTGTTGTTTCAGCAACAGTTAGAGAGCCATTCATGCTGTAGACTTCATGTGGTACAAGCCAAGAATTCATCCCATACAGAAGAGAGAATTTTCTCTCATGTACAAAGCAGCTGCTTTGGGCCAGCCATGCAGATTGTTCAGTGCTCCTCTGTGGAACAGTTGGCTTTGGAACTGTTGCTCTGCCAATGTTTTTGTAAGTTTTCAGTCAGCTCCCTGAAGGAGACTGACATTAGTGGCTACTTAACTGGCAAGTGCTAACATAGTAGTGAAATAGAATTTCTGTAGACTGATTGATTAAATTGTATCAAAACATACAGATAAAGGGAGCACATGTGAATGAAGATATCATCCATCTGAAAGAAGTTAGCAACAATCTGGCTTTAGATAATTTGGATTAGGATTTAAAAAAAAAAAATATTTTAACCTGAGAAAGTGTATCTGTATTTCATAAGCTGATTTAGCAAGTACTGATATGCCTTTAACATTGAGTGTGATACACTGGAAAGGCTGAAATGACTGAATTGAATGCTTAGCTACAATTTTCAATTATACCTGTATTATATCTATCTAGAAACAAAGCATTTGCTGTGCTTGGTTATAAAAAAATTCATCTTCTGTAGTCATCAGGAGAGTCTAGAAAATCTCTTGATTCATTAAGGGACAATATTAGATCAAGTGCCAAAGTTGTGATATCTTTCTGTCACCTAAACTGCGGGAAAACCAAAAAAAACCTCTCCAACAACATTTTTGGTGTTAGAGAATCTACTCATTACTTTATTCTGGCAAGGATGTTGTTCTGGCCAGGGTGTGCAACAGGAATCATTTAATTCACACATAGTCTGGGTGTGCAGAGAAAATCATTCTATGACACATGGATTTTGCTAGATTTTTCAGATACTTATATGGTCAAAACCCATAGAAATTCATGGTTCAGTGTTCATTGGTCCAAGGTTATACAGTTCTTGGTATTTGGCTTCCTGTTGGTTACAGATTTCTTTGCCTCTCATGTAATTTGTACCTGTTATCAGTCTTTTCTGGACCAGGTGTCCCCGCCCATGTCAGAGGTGAAGTTTGGAGTTGACAGTCATTACCTTTTGTGTACCTTCTGTGCTACTCCCTGTCTGTTGAGATGTTGAGCACATCATGCCTTGCGTGACAAATCAGCCCTTTGAAAAGAAACTTAAAAAATTCCTTTCCCCAGTGGCAAAGGGGAACAAGACTGACTAAAGTTATAAAAAGTTTTAAATATTGTATCGCTTTGCAGCGATCTGGGACTCTGGTGTGACTGTGAGGCTGTGGAGACTCCCGTGGGGACCTGTCCCTGTCTCATGCTGCCACTGCCAGGTGCCCTCAGTCCTGGCACAGGGGCTAAGTGGTCACACAGGCCAGTTTCCTTAATGTCTTAAACACTGAGAAATGGTATTTAGAAGCTCAGTTACATAGATTAAAATATCTAGTAACAAATTAGAGGAAGCATTGCGTAACCCTGTAAAACTGCTCTTTTCCCAGCCACCTTTTGTCTTCCCTGTTCAACTTGTCAATCATCTTTTTAGGAGTTGTTAAAACCTGGTTTAAACACAGAGGGGCAAAGAAAATGAAGTTTCTGTGAATCAAACGGAAAGAACTTTGAAGGTTCCAAATACTCCCCAAAAAACTGAGATAAAACCCAAATGAGATTGTGTTGATGCCAAAAAATGGACGTATTTTTATTTAATACTAAGAGAGGCAAAGGGAAAGAAAGAGAAAAGTAGAGAAAAGGTAGAAAAAGCTATGGTTGCTTTAAAAACCGTGGCAGAGGTCATCACCACACCTGCTGCAGGAGGCCTCAGGGTGTCCCTCAGCAGGGAATGGTGGTGGGGGAGGGAAGGTGGGGGTCAGGGATTCTGCCCCTCACTTTCCCCTCCAGGTTTTGCACCAGGTTTCACCTTCCTTTTTATGGGCCTCAAGGTGGGCTGCTCATAGTCCATCCTGCATGTGATTTTCAGCTGTTCAAAAGTGATTGTGATCAGTAGACATAATGGTGAAGAACAGAAAGTGCTGCCAGATGTCTTAGATATTTTACATACATACATACATATATATATACACACACACACACATATATATATATATAATTCTAATTTATCACAGAGTATTCTGATTGGAAGGGAACCCTCAAGGAACACTGATTCCAGCTCTGTAGTAAATGTCCTATAAAGGGATCAAATCCACAAGCTTGGCATTATTAGCACCATGTTCTCACCAACTGAGATAATCTGAAAAGCCTTTAATAGACTGTTTAAAATCCCTTGTATTTGGGACACCAGAGCACAAGGAATTGTGTGAGAAAAATCCTCTAGTTGATACCATGTTTCTGAAAAGGTAATGTACATAGAAGAAGCCCTATTGAAAAACACTGGTGACTTGAGAAATCAGTAGCCTCTTGTGTTTTCATGTCAGGTGTTTTTGCTTGAGTGTATGATCTACTACTGTCTGCTTTGCAATGCATTCAATATTCTGTTTATGTATATGGCACTAGAAATGACAGTGCAGTTATTTGTCATGAGAATTTGAATAATAAGGAAACAAGTTTACAGTCTTCAGTGTGAACAGTAAATGACAGGCAGACGGGTGTTTTCCACTCTTCCATTTTATCATGTTTAAAGTGTCTATTTCTATTTAAAAATTGAGAATATGTTTGTGAAATGAATTAATAATGTTTGGGGAACTAGAGTTCCATGTGCTATATCATGCTCATTGTATTAGCAAATTCATCTAAATATTTGACTTCTTTTTAAGAAAGAAAATTCTCTGACTTGTCTGACAAATGTCTAAAACATCCATGTATGCTGTGGCGCTCCCCTTGCAAAAACAAGCAGACAAACCCCAAAAGAATCCAAACAAACCAAACCCAGAAACTAAATCACATTTTCCCTTTTGATTGAGGCTTTTGCAACTGCTCTGCAGTGCCTTGCTGGGCTATTGCAGAAGTATTGTGTTTCTGAACAGAACAAAAAGTCATTGAGAATCTCAAAGACACTGAGTCATGAGACTACAGAATCTTCATAGGGGATGAAAATGAGAAACCCACTAAGACATTTTGCAAAATGTCCTTTATTTTTTGCTTATGTTCATATTTGGAGGGAAGGTGAGAGCTAGCATTGGCGCACAATGTAAGATTTGTTTAAGAGTTGGGCTGAGTATGAATTGTAGATGTTGTTCTAACTTTTCTTAAACACTTTTCTTAAACATGTGAAATTTAATAAGTATTTACCAGGGAAGGAGATTTTAATTGTACTGTCTTTACCACGAAAATGGATAGGAATAAATTCTAAACCAGGTTAAGCAGGGAAGAAAACAGTTTGGTTACTACTCGTGTCTGCAGTGTCTAAAGTTTCATACTGATGATACTTTAGTTCTGTCCTTCAGTCCTGACTTTTGATTAAGACTTTCTGTGGAAATAATGGTAATGCTGACAAAGAGTGTGTTCCTAAATGTTTGTTGTAATTTCTTACCTGCCTTGTTATAATCCCTGCCTATGAAGGTGCTTCTGCTATTTTTTCCTTTGATGTGCTTCGTGAGGGCTCGTAACTTTAGAATTTGTTGTAAAATCTTCTGAGTGTTATTTTCATCTTGGGTCCAGCATGGGTGGTGCATGTGCTGGTGCCAAGCCCAGCAGTGAAATGGGCTGGAAGGAGAAGTGTGCTCCGTCTGTGCTGTAGTCTTCAATGGCAATTTTTATGGCTGTCACTGAGCTTGCAGAGAATTAACATGTCCACAGCTTTCAGGAAAACCCTGTGTAGAAACTTGAATTGTAACTTTAAGCTAATATATTATTTTTCCTTGTTTCTTATGTTATTCACAGTGGTTCTCTTAATTTTTGTGGTGCTTTTGTTACTACAGCACAACTCCAGGAGACCCTTTTTGTATTGAGCTCTTTAAGTAACTGACAAAACAAGTAAGCCAAACTGAAATAGTTGTGTATAAATAATAGCTGCTGTAACATCAGTTCTGATTTGATAAAAGAGAGAACTGTAGAATAAAGGCAGACTGATTTTTTTTTTTAAGATATATTTTTAAATTATATCCTGTTACAGTGTGGCAGGAGCAAAAATTAGTTATATCACAGAATGATATTGAGGCATAGAAGCTGATTAAAAGGAAACAAAATATGACTGATAATTCATATTGACAAGAGGTTTCAAGGGATCTATCACAGTGTTCTGAGTAAAGCACATAGTATTTAAATATCACTATGAGAATAGATTACAGTATTACATCAACAGTTTCTAAAGGTCTGAGTGACAATGAAATTGAGATGTAAGGCAAAACAAAATGTCAGGTTCAACGTACAAAGTAACAAGGAGCAACTATAGCACCCCTGAGAAGCAGGTGGTTCAGTGTCAAATGAATAACCTAACTAGTGGAAAACAAACTGGGGGAAAACGACCTAGAAAGTAACAAATTTCATCGTGCATCAGAAGGTTTTTCTGTGTATTGCTGTGCGCCATTCCAGTGTCCCCCCACACCTGCCTATGTGACCACCCCTTAAAGAGAATTTATTTTCTATTGACTATGCCATATTTATAGGAGGATAAGAAATCCTGTAATTGTTCAGGTTGGTGGATAACTTCCTCTGAGCCAGTGATCTCTGTAATGCCCGTTGTCACCAGGCTTGTCTGGCTGTTCCTTTGGGAGCAGAGAATTGCACACAGCACACAAAATGCTATATGCTTCCAAAGAGTGAAGGGTGTCCTGTAATTCATTATAGTCAAATGCGAAATGAAATAATATGGAGATTTAATTCAAAGAATGAAAAAAAATTGCTCTGAAGTGTTTTTTAAACAGAATATTTTTGTTTCTCCCAGCAGAGTTTATTATCAGCCAAAATATTTCAAAGAGATATTTTTCTACTAGATTGCCTATGAAGGAGAAAAAATATTTTTTCTGACTGGCTTAGAAAAATAGTTACAAAAGATTTCTTTATATAACCCAAAGAGTTGGTTTCGTTGTATTTCCTGAGTGCCAGATAGTTTGACCTTCATTGGAGTGCACTAAATCCCTTGAAACTGATAAGTAGGAGAGTCAGAGTGATGCCTAAAAACTCAGTATTTCATAATTTGTGTTGTATTCTCAAGCAAATAGATGCAAATCTCTCTGAAACCAACACTTCACATCTAGGGTTTTCCTCTGGAGTTGAAATACCAGCATGGCTCTAAAGTATCTGTAACTTCCCAATGGCAAGGTGCAGTATGATCTTTGTTTTCCTGGGCTTGTGCCTGCCCAAGTCACAGCACCTATCAGAAACAATTTCAATGGCTTTGAAGAGACCAAGAAATATTCTGTCACCAGGTAGTTATGGAAGTGGGAACTTCTTCAGGCTCAAGCTCCTTCCAGTTGTCTATTTCCCATCTGAATAGGGTACTCCATTAATTTTTTTTTTTTTTTGTCCAAAGCTCTTTAAACATATATTTAAGTTTGCATCAGTGTATTTTTTAGTACTGGCTCCTTTCTTTTTTATTTATTTCACAAACCACTTTTGATTTCCTTTCTCTCTCCCCTTCCATAATAACATATTTTTTTATCACACAAGGTATGAGAATAAATTCTCACATCTTCAGCTGTGTGCTGGTATTTGTCTTAAGGAAAGCAAGCAGAGAATTTGGGTAACATATGATCCAGAAAATAAATTTTTGTGGCCATGTTGAGCTTGGAGGATAGGCCAGGTGAATGGGCATCACTGTGGTTTGCAGCACAAATGTGTCTGACTGGGCCAAGCATGCTTTACGTGCTTTACAATGTGATTGTAAAGTGGGGTTAACAAAGCACATCACTGTGACCAACACTTACTCTTTAGAATTGTTGCTAACTTGTGGCTGTTTCCTTGATAGCATTTGGAAGGCAACAAACTTCTCAGCTAGCAAGTATGTTCCTAGTCAGTGCAAACTGTGCTACTTGCTGGGAGTAAAAGGAGAATACCTGCACTTATGAAAAATAAGGTCCTGAGGAGTTTGTGCAGTATTTGATCCACGGAATCCACAGGAAACTTAAAAAAAAAATGAACTTTGTCATAGGAATTAGCTATTGTCAAGAAAATAGCAATAACTTAAGATAAAATTGGAATCCATAGTGTTTTCTTTTCATTGTAAATGTACTTTAGTAGTGGCTTGAAATTAATAATTTCATTATGTTATTTATGTTAATATATCTTTCATTTTCATGCTGGCAATACATGAGACTATATAATAAATATCTAGGATATAAATGTAATCCCTTTTTGCTTTGTTTTCATTTAATAGAATAGAGCTACATGATTAAAGATACAAGATTTTCAAGAAAATTATCTGCAGGTGATTAATTTTGCTGCTAGAGCAATCTCTTATTCCCATTGGAGTTCACCTAATGGGAGCAGATTTATAATGGATTAGATGACCAGTTGAGTTAATTATGTGGCTTTACATGTTCAGAGTATCACAAATCAGATTAAGAAGCAAAAGTATTAAATATTGCATCTGTAAAACCATTGCAAGCTTTATTAAGATCCGAAATAGAAATTCAAAAGAAGTTATAGGTTCAGAAGATAAAAGTTGAATTTTGGCTTATTCTCTTTGAAAACAGTGGCTTTTGAAACAATGTATTGAGCCACAAGGTTTTCAAAAGGTGCTCGTATTTGCTCTTGAACAATATTCTGAACACCAGAAACATCTAAATGCTGCTCCAAATGCCTTAAATTTATAAAGTCTTGTAATTTGTTTATGAAGACAGCTTACCTGCATTGATTTGTTGAATATTCAGCATCAGAAAATCCTTTGCCATTTTGTTTAGCCTGCATAATAATGACTTTTGCTTGCCTGGTAGGGGCTTTGAAGTAATTATAAAAGGATAAACCTTTATTGGTAATCTATATCTTTGGCAGAGTTCTGTTGATTTTAACTGAAAAACAATGACAAAAAGAATATTAGCTTCAGTGAACCAAATATTTGCAATTAAATTGGAGGATTGGGGAAAGGCTTAACACTAATGAGGTGAATAGTATGGATTACTGGATCTACATTTTGTCCAATTAACTTCAGAATCTTTGTATTTAGACAAAATAATGCTTAGGGTAGATAATGGCTAATAATTGTCAATCTTAGGTGAAATACTGTTTTGACAGAATACATCAGTGGAACGTTCACTGGAGCTGTTGGATAAATTAGGAGCTCACTGTGGGTCCTGCAGCCCAGACCTGTGGGAAGCCTTTCCACTGACACACGAGGGGTGGCTGCAGCTCAGTCACACATAGTGTGAGTGAAAACAGCCCCTGCAAGAGCTCAGCCAGATCCCACACCCATCATTTTTAACTCTGGCAGTGCAGGGCATGCCAGAAACAGTGAAACTTTTCTTTGGTCCTTTATTTGTTGGACACTAATCTGCTGCATGAAAGGACTGACCTCTTAATTTGAGTCTAAGAGTAACAGCCATATGAGAAAACTATTTGTGACAAACTCTTTTCTCCTTGATAGGTTGCTCCTTGGAGATGCTGATTATCTTTACTTTTTTCATCCTCTGCTGATTCTTTCTTTTTTCATCCTCTGCAAAATAACATTGTGGGGTTTTTTTGTTCATTTGTTTCTTTTCTAAAGGGGTAAATTCTTGCAAGGTCCAATCTTCCTTTTATTAATTCAGTCTTCTCAAAGCATTAATTTTTATTGTGCACAATAACATATATCTATCTGCAAGAGAAAACTTCTGCAATAGCTAAACTTTGTGAAGGTAAAATCTGTTGCTGAAGCTACCTGCATTTTCTTTTTCATCTGCAAACCCTGAAATTTTGCAGATATGATCTCCTAAAACACCATATGACTGAAATTAGGGAGTGGTTACAAAGAAGATGAAGAAATGTAGGTAACTGGAATCTTAACCATGGAAAACATTCTTTCCACACCTTCTGATAGTTATTATAGACTTGAATAATTTGCTAAATTTTGTTCTCTCTTGAGATGTTTTTAGACATCCTTTAAGGATAGTCTTAATTGAATATGCATTTATGCTGATAGTGGTAGTATGATATGGTGTTTCTCCTGCTATCTTGAGAATTCTAATATAAAAGAGTATATTTTTCACTTGCAAAACTAATGCACAACAGAATAAGTTTTTAAGGAAACCTTTCCTAAATAATAATAATTTTTAAAAAAGGAAAAAAAGCCCCACTTTTTTTTCTCTGTATCTGGAAGATGCTTGAATATTCTAAAATAATAACAAAATAATTACACATAAACTTAATCTAGGCAGAATCATAGTGATGCAGAGGCAACTTCACTCAGTATTACCTTCTTTGAAGATCTCACCTAGTCTGCCCAAGATATGAAAGGAAATTTTGAATACTGTTCTATCCAGTGGAAATCCCTAATCATTTTATGTATAATTATAACAGAATAGCAATTAACAATTAAAAAGACTGAAATTTATGTTACTTTATGGTGTTTGGATTGTGGATTCTTAGTTTTTTAGGGGAGGGTGTGTGTTAAAATGTCATGCCTAAGATTGATTTTGTTTATAGAAATTGACTTTCTTAGATTGCAAATGATTGCCTGAAGGAAGCTGGATTTGTTTTCAGCTACACACAGAATATAATAATGAAAATATAACCAAGAGTTAATGAATGTTCAACGTATTAAAGAGATCAAAGAACAGCGTGGTGAAATGAATTTTTCGGATAATGTTTTTTCTGTTTTCTTGGCTGATTACTTGTGAAGGTAGTTAACACACAAAGGATGAACCATTGCATAATTAATTTATAACTGTAATACTGCAAATACTCTAAACAAAACTGTAAAATTAGAATATTAATGTATGCAGTGTTGATTATGTCAAATTCTTTTTTGCCCAAACCATGTAATTATTTAATGCACTATTTAGCTGTGACTAACTCTAACTCTGAGTGATTTAAAGTGTTTATAAATACTTGTCTGTGATTTATTTTTTTTATAATTGTATTAAGTTGAGGTGATTTTAGGGACCCTGTTTAGGACTTGGTAAATTCCTTATTATTTATTTTATATCATCCCAATGGTAGCATGCCATGAGAGAAAAAAAAAAAAGGTGGATTGTTTTTTCTGTTATAAACAATTAATTTAAACTTCTCTAGTTTTACATACATATCTAAGGTAAGCTGCAGCAGTGTTGGGCTGGTATGTTTCAGTGGTGCTTTTAATAGTTGTCTCAAAACTTGTGCTAAAAGCACCAAATAGTCATGATATAGTTAAATAAACAAATTTGAATCTATACAAATATTAAGCCAAACAAGATCGTTGTGCTTAGGCAGAATATTTTGAACTGCAGCACCTCTGCAAAGTACACTTTAGTGGCTGCCTTTTTTCTGCAGTCCCATAAATAATGTCTCAACTTTTAAACTTGCAAAGACTTGTTTTGCTGAGGGGTTTCTGTTATGTTCTTCAGGATCCAATTAACCTGATAAAGGTACCCTGATAGAGGACTCCCAAACTGCTAAGCAAAATTTGAATTAATTATTAAGGTCTGTCTAATTAGATAGCATCATTTCTATTTTGATCTTCTCTTTTCAAATGTTTGCAATGTAAATGTTCCAAATTGCTTTCTATACATCACGTCATAAATATTCAGATCATCATTTGAGGCCTATTTTCAGTTTATTCTCTTCAAAATGATTGCAAAGTGCTGAAATATTTTCCTTATCCTGGCAGAGGACAAAACAAAAAATAGCAGAACTTTTTTCAATAAGGTGTGAAGGAAAAGACTCTGAGGATTTTAAATACCATCTAAATAATTCTAGAGCCTGTAATGTTGCAGAATGCCCTATGTAAGACTTTCTTTAGCAAATTAGGTTTTATTTTTGATCTGGAAATAGGATGATGCATACAAATTACATCCAATAGTAATTAATTACTTTGGGATGTTCTTAAAATTTCAATATTAAATTATGAAATACCTCAGAGAATAAGGGAATATTTGCCATGCTTTTGGCTATAGCTCTGATCTTGTGAGCTTCATTAAAACTATTGTTCAACGTCTACAATGATCATAAATGTGAATGGCAATGCAAATGATATCCTTTTATTGTGGAAAGGACACTGTTCCTGTTGTCAATAGCTTGAAAGCTGGTTAATCTACACCTTCCCACCCCTGGGAGAAGGGTGAGACATCATTCTCCAGCTGAGGCTTTTTATGCTGATGAGCTGAGGAAAGTAATCAGAGGCCCATCAAAGATCAGGAGTTTTGCTGTGAAGAGAGGAGTCCAGCAAAATTCAGACTAGGAAACAGATGTACTGAGCTCAGTGAAATGGGATATTTTTAATCAAATCCCATTTATTGGTGACTCCTCTGCTGTGAGGTTTATCTCTGGTTCCTGCTCTTTTCACACTTAGACAGCATTTTCATCTGTTCAGGATTTTGAGGAGCATCAAGCTGCTGTTCCAACTGAATATAAGGGATAAATTATACAAATAGATATTTGCACATCTAAAAATAAGCACACAACACAAGTATATTGCTGCCAGGGCGCTGGAGATTGTTGTGATGGGAGCTTCAGAAAACTGACAAATTGGGCAAGTTGTCAAGTTGTTAAAAATCTTTCTAGTAGTCACTTTGGCATATTAAAAAAGTAAACAGATGAATTTCTTTTAAATGTTGATATATGCGCCAGGATATAAGCCAGCAAGATTCAGAAAATAAAATGAAGTGATTCTAGAGAGAAAAGTTAACCACATGAAAACTATTGCTCTTGGGTATGATCAAAGTGAATGTTTCATCATGGGAATATATAACTGAGAAGGCAGTGGCATCTTCCTAACATATACCAAGTGCTACTGTGAACTGAAATAATTATTAAAAGGATTCCCACCTACATTTGTAGGATCTTTTGAAGGTTTGAGTTTGTAAGCAGAGGATGTGTCAGAGGCAGAGACATCCTCTTTAGTTTTCTCTCTCTGAAGGGTAAATGACTTCCTCAAACATTTTGCTAAAGTGAGATTAATTAATAGACCACCTTTTGAAGAAAAGGAGGGGGTAAAATAGACAGTAGTAGTTCTAATATTCAGGTTAGTATTCAAGCATATTATAAATGTATATGCATAGTTCTGGAATTTAGGTATGCAAGCTCACAAAGTTTTTTTATTCTTTTGTGAAGCTGAGGATAAAGAGTTTGGTATTCAATTTTTTTAAAACAAAAATGTATTTGTTGATGATAGTGCTCTGTTACTTTTATTCTCAAATAGTTGCTTCCTCTCCCTGAAAGGGCACAGAATGGCAATTAGAAACTCATTTACTGAACCCTTGCATCATGAAATGTGAACCAATTAATGCATTGTACAGAACCCTATCCTAAATGTCTGGTTTCTGTAACATTAAGCAGAAGAGGCACTTTGTTCTACCTTAGATTTTGCAATATAGCTCTTTTTTTTCTTTGAGTACAAGAAAACTTTGGTTTCTTTATTAACTTTATAAATCTGATTTTGTCCTTATTCATTGTTTGTATCTCAAGGTTTTTTTATTTGATATTTGAAATGCTGGTTCAGTTTTGATAAAAGTCAAGTGGAAATATGACCTGAACTTCAAGAGGGCTGAGAGTCAACTCTTAAACAAGTAAAGCATTAAGCAAATGTGTATTTAAAATGCCATACAAATTCCATCTGTTTTACTATTGTGAAGATTTTTTTCCCTGTGGGTAAATATTATTTTATATAACATTAATTTAAGCCAATTAAAATACAATTGGAGTGTTCTAGCAGACTTAAAGCAAGAATTTAGATTTCCTTATTAAACTAAAGCCTAAGAGGTGACCTTGACACTCAGGATGTATTTTTTCTGTTTTTCAAGCTGCAGTTTTATTTAGTCATGTCTGCGTATGTACATAAAATTTTGTAATAAGGTGCATGTGTTCTTTCAAGGTTAATTTTTATTTTGCTGCCTCAGCCTATCAAGTCTAAACAAAACATTTTTCCCAGCACTTAGAAGAGCTCTTCAGATCCCCATAACCCTGAAAAACTCTCTTCAATTTATAACAGGTTCTGGAAATATTTGTGGGGTTTCCTGGCATTAAAAAAAAAAAAAAAGCATTATCCATGTATTCTTCTCCATTGTGTATGTGTCTGAGCTAGGCCAGAGATCAGGGAACTCTGCAGTAGGATTGTGGTGCAGTTATCCACCTGCCATTTCTGTAGGGCTTCAACTCCCCCTTTTGATGGAGTAGGAACACTAGCAGGTGAATGATTTTCAGATAGGTAGTTCAGTTAGGTTTGCAGGAAAAACACATGGTAGAGGTTGCTCTGGACCCTTCCCTGATGAATAACTGTGATTCTCGTTATTTTTAGAACTGGTTTCACAGGGTGAGTTTGATTGACACGTTGTCAGGTCCCGCACATTTCACAGCTACTGAGGAGGAGAAAAATGAGAAAATACTTGCAGATACTTCAAGAACTCTCACTGTGGTCCTTGGCTAATTTTACAGTTCTAAATACCAT
The DNA here is from genome assembly GCA_013399945.1 of Ploceus nigricollis. Classification (NCBI taxonomy): domain Eukaryota; kingdom Metazoa; phylum Chordata; class Aves; order Passeriformes; family Ploceidae; genus Ploceus; species Ploceus nigricollis. The sequence continues at coordinate 58,941 of VXBC01008650.1, read as the reverse complement.
GGTCAGCCAGGGTGGGAAGGTGGATTGATTGCCTGCTCCATGCTTGCACAACAGTAATTTTGAGAGACTTTGGTATCTTCTTCCCAAGTGAGCATCATACAGTGTCCCTGAACCCAGGAACTGGGCACGGGAGTGCCTGAGGATTCACGTTGATGAGCACATAAATGCAGGTCTGTCATGGACCCTACTTCCATGTTCATGTCATCCCCCAGCTCTGCTATGAAACCAATTCCCTGATGATGGGAAATTGCTTCTGTTGTAGCTGGAACTCCTATGCTCATGACCAACTTTGAGCAGCTCTAAGAGCTGGATGGCTAAAGCTGCATTCTGAATGTTACTGTCCTTATAATACTGCTGCTGGGCATTTGAAATACTATGGGTGGCTGTAGGAATGCTCTTCAGTGATTATATTTCCTTCCCTTATTCTTATTTTCAGTTCAGTTTAGGCTCTTTCTCAGTTTCGTCCCCACTGCACTTCTCATGCCTATCTCACTGTTGGTTGTTAAATGAGCAGCTCTAATTGCCATTGGTCAGTAATTACCACAGGTTTAGTTATAAACAAATTGGAGATTTTTTTCCTGAAGTATCTTTACAAGTGCTAAAACCAAAATCTTTCTAACATCCATGTTGCCATCAAGAGAAACCATTTTAATGACCAGAAAATCTCCTTTCCTTGTTAATAAAATGTCTTCCAGTACAGACAATGAACCAACAGTCACACCTCAAAGATATGATCATGTTGTAAAAGGTGAAGATTTGCAGTGATAGTTAACAGTAAAAGTAGAAGTAGTATTTTTTCTAGCACTTGTTGACCTCTCTTTATTTGCCCTACTGGGACATGCTCCTTATGCTTTCTTGCAGCCAACATCTGCAACAGCTCAGACTGTAGAAAATGTCATTGATTGACTCTCTAAGGAAGGACTGACCAGATCAGATCACCCCAGTGGCTGGGTTTGTGTTTTCTGGGTGGGTCTGTGCTGGCATTTCAGTTTACACCCAATACTGCTCTCTGCAGTGGATTTCTTGACTGCTTCCAGTGTAGGGCAGCCCTGGGGCATTCTGAAAGGGATTTCTTCCCAATGCCACTAGCCCAGAAGGTGAGAGTGGGGATGTGCCAGCAGGAGCAGCCCATGTCAGCAGCAGATCTGTCTGAGGTGTTGCTGTGTGGGCTCTGGTTACTCAGCAGCAATAATCTCAATCTCCAGGTCAGCTCCCATTACACAGCACTGCTTGGCAATGCAGACATGGCTCCATGAAGTTCTATTTTTTTTTTTTAAGCTGGTGTCAGTTGCAAATCAAGATAGACTGTAGTTCAATTCTGCTATTGTGTCAGTGAAGATAACCATGAAATAAAGGCTTCCTGGGGGAAGGAGAAGCCCTAACTGTTACTATTACAGACCTTCATATTTTTATTTATGTTAAGTATTTTCTTTTTTGGAAATTACATGCAAGGATGTTTATATGCATCACATGATGCATTCTCCATGTAGCTGTGTGACTTCATTTGTAGTCTCTTCCACCTCATGGATGGTGGGTACACACCACGTGAAATGGGAAATAGCAGTAACTAATGGGCATTTTTATAGAATAGCAGAATAAATAGGCACATAAAACTTAGCAGTGGTTACTGCTGCCTTTCAGCTGTACTGACTCACTAGGGTGCACTTCCAAAGAGAAATGTGGGGTCCAGAAGTAAGCATTCAAACTATTTCTATGCTTGTAAAATTACCAAGGCATTGTTGTGTTGTTTTGGTGTGGTATTTTTCATTTGTTTTTGTTAGTTAGTTTGTTTCTTTAGAATGTTTTTGTTCAGTTTTGTTTATTTTTTTCCAGTTTTCTTTCTGGAATTTTGTTTAACTTGCTTCACTGTGAAAGGTCCTTTTTCCTCTCCAGAATAAAAATATTCTTAATTTGCAAACTCTTATTTTCTACCTAATTTCGAGACCTGAGGTTTTCAGTGCCCTTCTTTCTAAATCTCATATTTAACTGGATGCCATAGCTAAACAAAACAACAACAACAAACAAATATCTCTGAGTCCAGTGTTTGGCAAAATTTTTAATGAAGCTAGAGGTGTAGAGGAAAGATCTTAATTTTCTATTTTTGCAGATTAAATACTCAATACATACATTACCTCAATTTGCAAAGAAAGGGATACTGTTAAGCACATTTTCCTTTGATTCTAGTCCAAGATTGATAGAGAAGGGAAAGTTATTAACAAGAACTATAATGCACAATGGTTAAAAATATTTGCTCAAGAAATTCAATATCCCAAAATGTCATTGTTGTCTCTGCAGATGAGCATGACTCTTTGGATAAAGTCTACTGCTGTGCTCTGGGCATGTCCTATGTGCTGTGTCTCCAGAACCACCTGAAGGCATGTGTACAGATAACTTGATCAGAAGATGGATTTTAGCAGAAAAAATAAATATAAATAATATGAAACTAATAAAAATATAAATAAAAATAAATATAAAACTCGCAGTAGAAATCACTTGGTATGAAAGTGCTAACTGCTTCTGGGTGCATCATAAGAGAGACATTTTCCATGCCTTTAAGTGCATGATCCAAAAATGTCATTTTAAGGCAATTCTGCTCTTTATAGTGGCTGTCANTATATTATTATAATATATTTATATAAGTCCCTGCTTTTCTTTTTGAATTTTTTTTTTTTTTTTTAAATTTTTGGTTTGCCATTTCCCTTCTGGATTGCTCTCTGGCTAGTTGTGCTACTGCTTCTAGAACAAAATCTCCTGTATAGTTTTGAGATTTTGTTTCAGTAGAAATTAATGAAAAATGCTGGATTGTACTCTATGTTCTTTGGGCAAAAGCTCCATTCAAACAGATATGGAGTACCACAGAAAAACAGTAAGTGCAGGCTGTATTTTAAAACACCTGTGGACTGAAAAAAAAAAAGAGTGAAAGTTCTGAATGTATTCTAACTAAATGGTACATAAGAACTGATTTACTTTTAATAAATTCTACACTTTAAGCTCAGAAGAAGGAAAAATTAGAGTGGGAATGCAGAAGGAACATGTTAAAATTGTATGTACTGTAATGTCTGGTATTTTCCAGGAGAAAAAGAAAGTCACACTTAAATAGGATTGAGAGATAAAAGAGAAAAAATATTTGAAAATAGAATGGATAGCTGTTTGTATTTTCACTTCATTCACTGTCTATTTTGTTCACTTGTAAGGGGCATATTGCACTGATAATACTTGAAGAATACTGGTGTTGCTACAATTAACTGTTTGCAGCACAGCAACAGCACTGACACTCTGCTTGACCTGCACGTGCTGGTGCTGATGCTGTGCTGCTTGCTCCAAAGCCAGCCACAAACAGGGAGATAGATCTGTGAGCAGAAGCTGATGTGGTAAAGATGTAGCTGGGTGTTAATTGAGAGAAAACCAGCCTCCTGATATGGAAGCATTTTAGGTGATCACTGTGGTGCAGCAAATGCAACAAGTGAATAGGACTCATGCAGTGGCATTCATGCAGGACTGTACATGGTTTCTCACTTTTAAGAAGGAATTACTATTTGTTTGGTTTAGAAACTTTGACTTTTTTTTGCTAAATTATTTTTTTAAGAGTCTGAGATTAACATTTAATAATGATATTTGAATTTTGTGCAAATACAACCAAATATATCTGGCTGTACTTACTGTAGTTTACTTATTAGGGACCTTCAGTGTTGGTCTTTGGAATTTGTTTGTTTTGAATGATGTGGACTAGAAGAAAAAGTGTTCCTTACTTGGTACCAGTCTAGCCCATGATGTCTCATCTCTAATCTTTTTACTTTCACAAGCCTGATGTGAAATTCTGGAGTTTGATGTTGATGTTCCTTGGGAAATGTTTAACAGTATTCAAAAAAGAACCAAGCTATCCATAACCCACAGATCTTCTTGTAAGAGAAGATCTTAGGTTTTTTTTTGTCTATATGCTTTTTCTTTTAATTGCTTGTGGTAATGAGGCATTATACTTACCATCACATTAAGATGGATTCATTTCTCTGAGTGCTAAAAGATCAGCTTTGTGGAAGTTGTTACTGCTGGGTGTCTTTTGTTTACAGTTCTTTAATTAATAACTACTTGAATATCAGGAGTTTTGCTTAGGTGAGTTAATGACAGGAGAAAGTTGCAGAGTTCAAGTAAAGTGACAATTATAAACATAATTTGACTTCTTAACAATGACAGTATCAAATTATTTCAGAGTTTCCCTTCTGTTCAGTCATTATTTCTCAACCTTGTTTTGAATTCAGACAAACAAATGTACTCAAAATTTTTCACGTAAAAACAGTAAACACTTCCTGAGACTAAGCTGCTGCCCAGAGAAGGCTCTTAATTTAGTCAGGGGCTGTGGGTGCAGTCTACTCCCCATGAAGCAATTATGTAACTCTCCCCTCACCTCCCATACGCATCTTGCTGGGTTTGATTGGGGTGTTTTTTGTGTTTGTGCTTTTTGGTTTTGTTTTCTTTTTCTAAGCTACCATTTGCACCCCTAGATAATTATAGGACCTGGGTAACTACCACCAAAGGGTATAACTCAATTTAAAGAAAAAAATATGTTTAGGCTCCTACGTTGCAGATGGTCATGCTGGGCTCCTGAAGGCCTCTGTGGCATTACGTGGGCTATTCTAGAATGGGAGCCAAACATTGTTACTGATTTGAGACCTAAATGATTATTTAAATTTAGACTGAGGAAGAGATTAATTTCTCTTTAAAGTATGCTGTCAGAATTAATGCAGGTTCATTCTTTTCTCTGGTGTGCTTTCTTGTTGGAGGAGACCATCTGTTTGTCTAGGGAAGCCATAAAATAATATTCGATGTGAGATTTGCACTGAAACCCTGACATCTAGCAATTGCAGTTAGGAAAATTATCTAAATGTGCCTAATTCATTTATATTTTAATTCCAATCCATCAGTGTCAGATAAAATAAGTTATTTTTTCTTCTATTCCTGGGTGGCATCTATAATAGCTTAATGTTGTCTGAATAGTAAAATGGTACATTTTGAAGTCTTGCTGCAAGCCAGGGGCTTTTGACAAGGGCTGCCCAGATGAAAGCTTTTTTTTGAAATTATTAAACTTCTTTATATTTCTGTAGTTAATGATTATATTTCATTTCTTTAAAATGATTTGCCTATCACAGCTGTTGGAAGCCATATGTGAAGAGAATATGAATTCATGATAAAGCAAAAGCAGGTAAAAAGTTCTGGATGTCAGGACAGTGATGAGACTTGAGAAGAAACAGATTCTTTTGGCTGATCTGAGTGAGACAGTTTCCTTTTTATGTTGCAAAATTGGAAAAGTACATGGAAAACTAACAAAGCAGTTGTGTGCTGTTCCAGGTCTTCTAATTTGGCTCATCCCATTAAATTGGTGATTGCACCATTCTTTCAAAAAGTACTTATGTTACTTCTTTCTTTGCAGAGATTGACTACTGACCTTTAGAAATATGTGGCTCAGATACATGGCTTGTATGGCACGCCTAGACTTTCTTAAGCACTTAATGATGTATATAATGAAAGCTTTCTGTGATTTTCAGAAAATATGTCTTTGCTAGTGTCAGGGAGGTGCTTTTAGGATCATCCAAGTTGTCTCTTTGTTTTCTGATGTTTGAGTCCTGTAAAAATGTCCTTCACATGTTCCTAAGATTAATAACTGGACAAGTCATGACATCATACTGTTTTCCACAGGGGTTTGTATGACGATTTCTTTTAAATAAAAGAAATTTATTTTTATTTATTTGTTTACTTTCAGGCTTCTGTTCCACTAACCTCAGTGGTTTCATATTTTTAACTCCTCTTTTAGGTGTGGCATTCCTAAACCCATTGGTCATGTGAGTCTGTTGGCCCTGCCAAACAGCAACAGAGAATGTGCTCAAAGGCTGTGGCCTGGGATGAAACACCAGGGTCCGAGGCCAGGTCTCTAGAAATAACAACCTGCAGGGATTATCTTCCTCTTGAAGCAGTATCTTCATATCTTCAAACTAATTTTGCCTGGGATACACCAGAGAATACGCGGTGTGTTTCTTCGTAGCCTCCCAGCTAAAAAGTGACAAAAACACCAAGTCCATCATCCATTTATTATAAAAGTTCATATTTTAAGTGTTTTTTCATGTAACAAAGTGAAAATTGACCCTTTATTGCCACATAAATAGCAACCTATTTCTGGAACATAACCCTTCTTAACACTCCCATTTGAATTCCAATTATTTTTACAAATCAAGGCTTGTCTCCTTAAAAGGGCATTGATGTCATTATCAGCCTAAACACGTATGAAGATGTGGGATAAAATGATTTTATAATTTGCAAAGCTGCTTGAGCATATTTGAAACAACCTCACCATTTTGGGCTGAGCTGGGTTATGATTTAGGCCTTCAGCATATTGCAAGGAGTCACGAATAAACAGGAGTGAAGTAATAAACAGGGAAAAAAAGAATTCTGCCTTGTTTCATGTCTGCTTTTGATCTGCTATTGACAGAACAAAGGCATGTATTGTAACTATATCCTCTTTTAGACAGGAAATGAAAATATGACAGCTACATCACAGATTAATTCAAGAACTTTTAATCAGTGAAATATTTTTGTTTCTATTGCCTCATACTCAGGTGTTTTCTTCATAATGCCAAGGCTTTACACAAATTTATTTTTATAAAATATTCGGTGACAAATCCTTTAATCTGAAAGTTTCATTTTAATTTTTTTAGAGGAAAGTTTATACCACTTCATTAATTTTCACTAAGCAAACCCAGAGGTTCTGACTTCTGTTTTACAAGAGAAAACTGAAGTATATTTTATCTGTTGGTATGCTAAGCTTCTTTTCTTCCCTTGTCTCTTTACTGAAAGAAATACAGCTATTCTTGCTATAAAATATCTTTGTGTTACTGGGGAGCAAGTGTGGCAAGAGGCTTTGTTCTGAGGTTCTGAAAATGAGATTGATTTTTGGTAACTGGCTAATTTGCTAGGAGCATACTAAAGCTCTTCAAAATCTATGGTTAACCTAGAAAAAAGAATATGATGAATTCTCAGGGTTTCGGTTTTAATTTTCTGGCTTTTGTGTGCATAAGCAAAGATTTGTTTTCTGTGAATGTAAGCACAGCTGACAGCAAGATTTGAGAGACAGACTCAAAGGTATTGTGTCATGCCATGGTCTGCTGGTCATCCTGGTCAGTGCAGCTGCCCCTTCTTCCTTCTGTGAAAGAGGAGAGATCTGCTGCTCATTTGGGCCTCCCTCTGAGATGAACCTGGGACTGTGTCAGGACACACAGCTGGTTTGGGTTTAGAAGGACCAAAAGTTGGCTTTGATTCTGTTTGCTATTCCACCAAGGAATAGCAAAGTTTGTAGTTTCTTGAATATTCTGACAGCCGCCTCTCAAATGTTTTTCTACACTGTTGTCTTCATGAATGAAAGGAGCTTTTTGTAAAAAAGCAAGACAGCTGTTACTCTCCTTTAAGACTGCAAAGAAATTCTACAGTGCCATGGCAGTCTGACAAACAGCAGCAGAAACAGAACTTGATTGCTGAGAGAGTGAGTCTGTAGTGTCCGTCAGCCATCAGGACTCTTTCCTGTGCTCCACAGAGTAAAGACCACCCGCTACTTAAATACCATTATTCAGTAACATTCATTCTAGCACAAAGTACCAAATTCTCCAGAATTTTCCTCTAAAAAAGTCCACCTAATTTTGTAATCAAATTGGAGCATGCCTGTTGTGCGGTTGAACCTAGATCTGTGACAGAAACAAAGGTATTTTGGAAAATAGATGTAGATTGACTGTTCACTGCACATGAGGGATGCTAAATACATCTTTTGTCATCTATTTCCCTCCTAATAATAATAATAATAATTTCAATCAGCTGTCCATTTATAGGGGTCATTTTTGCAAGTGAAAAACTAATTTAAAATTTGTTCATTAGAAAATTGGTTTTATTTAGGTGAGAAAGAAAATATAATCATCCCTTCCAAAATAAATTGTCCTATCAATTTCTTGATCTGATTTTTATGTACTGTTGGCAAAACAAAAGCATCTGAAATAATTATTTCTTCTGTTAAACATCAAAACATCAGTCTCAGCTATATCATGCATATAAATTGGAGAATAGCTAATTAATCAGTCTCATCTTTTTTCTCTCTGAAAAGAAATACTGTTATTCATTCCACTACCTGCTGCTTGTTTCTACAGTTTCAAGAGCCAAACCTCAGAATATGATGGTTCAGTTTAACTAGTCCTAGGTTTATGACTGGGCTGTTTCTGGGTTTTTTTGTGTTAGTTTTCTCCCATTTCAGTTTATGTTTCTTCTGCCTGCATTTCATATTATTATAATAAGTCAAGTAATCCAAACTGTAGTGAATTATTTTTAAAAGTCAGTAACCTAGGTGGCTTTATTTATACCCACTAAGCTTCTTTTCTTTGTCTAGTTTTGCTGAGAGAAATACCTATATTGTGTCTAGAAAAGCTTTTCAAATGCTGTGCTATTCACCAGATACTTAGGGGCAGTGCATTTAGAACTAGAGTGGATAATGTGTATGCTTTTCTATCCGTTCAGTCAGTGGTTAAGGCAGGAAGTAGCTTTGATAGTGAAAACCAGGGTTTTGTAAAATACTCGAAGATGAAGAAAGAAGAATGACACTTCTTTCCTTGCTGTTTCAGAATCCATTTGCTTTTGTATATACAGCAAGGGAGTGAGTTTCCTAAACTGAGAAATGTTTTACTCTAGAAGTGAGGCAGCATGAGAATCTGAATTGGTAGATTCAGCTTGTATTATTTACATTTTTCCTGCACTCAGAGGTAAAATCCTAGACCACCCATTAAAAATTCATGGATGTCTCAAGGGAAGGAGTGTCTAATATCCATATCCTGACAACTCGGGAGAGCTTGTTTAGCTCTGTAACTCGCTCTGTAACTCTCAGTTTATTTACACTTTTTTGTATCAACCTTTTGTGAATTTCAGAAAATCTTGGTAGGAGACCATTATGTGTCATTAATCTTCTTTTCACTCTACTTTTCTCCCAATATGTTCTGCTACATCTTACCTAAAGTGAAGCCTAAATCTATAACAGAGCCTAAAGCTTTATAACAGAGTGTGAGATTTATGATACCGTCTTTTTCACAGCATCACAAAGGGTACCATGCAGGAAAAAGTCTCTGCAGAAGTGGCTATCACTTATGTAGATAAAAGGTGAGGATAATGATGTGTTAAGTACTGTATTTTTTTGAGATAAAATAAGGCAGCCAAGGTCCTGTTGAAAAATTTGGGGAAAACTACATGAGTCAACCTTGATAGCACAAGCCAGTATGTTGTTTCTACCGCTAAGCCTACATATGTAACTGGAGATCTGAATTTTGTCATTTCTGCCTCTGTATCAAGTTTAGTAGAATATTCTGCAATGGGGTGTGAACTTTGTTTTCTACAGATGATGATTGAAAAAACCAGTGCATGTTGACTCTTTCACCTTTGCCTTGGTATCTCACTCCCACTGAGTGCCTAAATACCACCACTTGTTTCTTGCTCTCTGAGAATCAGTGTGTTGCTAAAGAAGTTTTGTGCACTTTCACAATGTCAGATTATTTTTTTCAGAACAAGTCAGAGCTCAGAAAGTATTCCTCTCTTCACTTTCCAGGATTGTTTTAGTGTCCAGTGATGATAATAGTAGAATCTTTTTATTGGTGGGGTTTATCCAGGTTTGGGTCTTTTTTTTTTTTATTTTTTTAACTTCTATCTAAATTAGCCAAAACTGTCAGGTATGCAAGCAGAACCTGCTGCTAAGCAACAAAGCTGCATTACCTGGAGAATAATATTACACTGCACTGAATACTGACAGAATTGGCAAATGGTCTCAGAGGAAGGAGATCAGTCCCCATTCTGTTACAAACCTGCAAATACAGATGGTAACAGGGATTAGCAGTCTAGAGGTTTTCTGGCTTAATAACTTACAGATTGTGTCTTTTAAAAACATGCATTTCAATTGAAGTCAGGCTCATCATTGCCTATAATCTATTAAGTGTTATGAAATCTACAGATAAGCAATTTTGAGGAACACAGGTACAATCTAAAACTAGATGTCTGTGACATCTAGTTTTGTCTTTATAGCATTAGGAAAATTCTTTAGAGAAGCCAAACTTGTAAATGTTGCAATTTCCTAAAAGCTGAATTAAAGTCTTTTTAGTTGAGTATCCAGTAATGTGTAAGTCAAAAGTAAAGACCATTTACGATGATAAAATTATCCAGCTATGGATAGCAGGTTATTATTCTGCAGTAGATGGAATATCACTGAAGAGGAAACTTGAAAATGTATTTTTCTGAGATTCATTCTGGTAATAGTCCATTTTATGTATTTCAATATATACTGCTTTGTAACACGTCATATGCATTTTCATCTTTATATATGAGATTTCTTTAACTTTGATGTTGGGCTGGATAAACCTCAAGTCCATGTCTTTGCTTTCATGAGTGCCTGTATGATTCCACCTTGCCTTTCTGCAGCCTGGTGTGTTGTACTGGTTAATTGTCCATAATACCCCCAAAATAATAATCATAATCTCTCCCTTAGATGTCTTGCTGTGGTCTAAATCTCTCTCTTTGGCCTTTTCACCAAAGACATAGGGACCAACTGATTTATTTCCCCCAGCAAGACCCATTTAATATGTTGGTTCAGTCATGATGTGAAAGGAAGATACAGAAAGTTGAAGTGCAATTGAGCATCACGAAACAACTGTGCTAAATATTAAAGAAATTAATAAATACTTATAGTTTGCTATGTCATTTCATGCATAGTCGATGTTCAGTGAAGGATGCCTCATTCCTGTCATGCTGTGTAAGACACAGAAGCAACCAGTTCTATACCTACTTGAAAATATATAGTCTCTTTTTCTGAAAAAAATAAGCTTAGTGTCTTCCTACTTAGTTCGTTTCACTGCTGCAGAATGATCTGGTGAGGCAGCAGGTCCATCAATCTCTCCTGCGTTTGGGCAGCCCTTCACATCTGGCTGCCACGGCCAACACGTGGGAATGGGCTTTGCAAACCTGCAGGGCCCGGGGCCACACTGCTCTCCACGCCACAAGCCACCCTAGGTGCTGTCCAATGCAATCTGCAGAGGGATTCAGAAAATTATAACTTTCTTCACATAGATTAGTGCTGGGAAGCAGCACCCAGGTGTGTTGTGTTTTCCCACGTTCCTCAATGTTTTCACAAGGCTGAAATGGAGCTTTGTACAGAAGATGTCCTGGAAGCATCAGGCATCAGTCCGTGCCTCAGCAGTGGCAGCCAAGCTGTAATTTATCTGACATGGCTTGGTGACTTTCCTCTCAGTTCCAAAGTAAATGGCTTTCTCACATCATTCAAATGCACAACCAGGTTATCAGTAGCTGCCACTTTTCAGCCTAGCAGCACAAAAAGGACATAAAATGCCACTTGCCCTGAACATCGTTCTTTATGTGCTTCTCTCAGATGCCCAGCAGTGAGTTTCCTGCCTCCCCCTTGGCCCTCTGGTGAATCGAACTCAGAAGTGTTCTGACTAGCTGAAGAGGAGCTGAGGAGGAATAATGAATATTAATTCATTATAAGCAGGTCATATGGCATTTAAACTTCCTCTGATGATGCAGCCAAATCTACCAGTGTACTAATTCTCCCAAAGGAGTGGATGCAAATTCTCCTGGTCTAAATGAGCCAGCCTTGAAAGCATTGGTTTCAAAGAATTTTAATATGACACTTTTCCAAACAGAACTGAGACTCTTTTAGTAAACAAAGTGTGGGTTATTAGTCTTCTCCCAAGTCTTCAAAGCATTCTGTAACATTGGGCTCAGCAGTTCATAGGTCTTTACAGAGATTTGCTGGTCAGCTGAACAAAGAATCCTTTTTCTGTACTGTTGGTCTTGCCCAGCTGTATTTGTTCACTGTCACAACACCTTTGTTCAGTTTGATTAAGGTAGATGACGCTCACTCTGCACAGATGTGACATGTATGTAAAGTGTATGTATAAAAGGTGATGTCAGTTTGTCTGGTTGCAGCTACTGTAGTTTTATTTAATTGATGTCTTTACCATCTTGAGTTTAGTCCCCTCTTTAAGCAGGGGTTTAGGTTGCAGTTAATGGTTTTTTCTGTCAGCTATTAAATAAGAGTCATTCCCCACCAAAAACTCATTGTTACCATCTTCATCATGAAAGCACTCCCAAAATTTGTTTTTCAACCATTTTCTCATTCTTTCTGTAGAGCACTATTGGTATTTTAACCAATTTGTTTTCCTCTGTAAGGATTTTTTGCATTTAGTTTTGATTTTTGACCTTTTTCAGAGATGCTAGTTCATGTTGAGATTATGATTCTGATAGATGGTGACATTTTCTAAGTTGGTGGGGTCACTAAAGGGACATTTTATTGAAACAAACATTAATTTTTTTTTTATTGGTCCCACAATACACTCTTCAGATGGGCAATACAGGCAGTTGCTTCCAAGCATGAAGAAACACTTCAAAACTATCAAAATCGTTCTACTTTCTAACAAATTAACATCTGAGCTTTCCAGTGACAAGTTTCTAAAGATGATTATGTGAACAGTACTGCATCCAGTAATTTATTCAGGCCATCCCACTTCATCCTTCTGTGTTTTCACTGTTGATTCAACATTGATAGCATGGACAGCTCTAAGCAAAAGGCCATCACCATGTTAGTACCGTTGTTCTGAGCCACAAGTGCAAAGATTTCAGTACATTGAAATGAACACAAAACCTATTCAGGACTGCAGCCTTCTGTAACCTTGGAAACTATTATATATGTTCATTTGAGAGACAATCAATTTATTACAGCAGTGTCAAATCCTTTTGAAGAGAAAGTGAATTGCCCTGTTTCATTTGTTAAAATGTATTTGTATGATGCATCTGCTGTTGTTAGCACTCAAACTATTACTAATAGTAGTACTACATTTAATGCACGCTTCCTTTTTTTGTAGCACTGGAGGACTTCATTGAACAGTGAAGCACAAAGTCTTGGATTCTGTGTATTCTTGGGAGAGGTTGTGCTCACAGGCCCGATGGAGACAGGTAAAGTTGTTACTTGCTAAATAGATACTTTTCTGAGGGCTTCGTAAGAGAGCTTTATTTATAGTCAGTGCATGGGACAGCTAAAACGGTTTTGAGGAGGCTCTAAAACGTCACTAAATGTAAAGATAAATTGGGAGCTTATTTCCCTTTTTTGTTTCAAAACACAAGTATTAATATTGCACAACATTGATTACACTATTCTAGAGAGCATGCTTTCAATTTTAAACACAGACATTAAGTTTAGCATTTGTTTAAAATGGTTGTGTGTGAAAAAACACTGATCTTTTTGAGGACTGCCCTCATCTTTCAGTGTTACTGGTAGTTATGTATATTCAGCAAGACATGATTATTCCATGATAAAAACCCCCAAACATTTGGCACTCTTTCTTTCTGATTTAAAACAAGAGTGAAATATGTCTAGAGCTTTCCATAGCTGTAATACATGGTGTGTATCAGAGACAGGATGTCATCACACTACTTGTTAGCACATGTGGAGCCACACTCTTCCAAAATCCCAGCGCTGGGGCCTCTCTGTGCTGTGTGACTTAACCTCCATTTCACAGCTACATATGGCTGCTGGCAAGGCACCCAGCTTTGCAGGGAACAGCAAAAGCAGCTATGTGGGAAGGCTGGGGTCCTTTAAAATATACTAAGGGTTATTTTATAGAAGTTTTGCAAAGCAAGTGTGAATCTGATGAATGCCAGAAGAATGCAGCTGTCACTAGAGATACCTTTGAAATGGCACAGTGGGCTTTGCTGTTGGCTCCCTTAGCATCGTGTTTCAGAAGGGACATTTTGTGCTGTCTACAGCAAAGGCAGTGTCGCACAGTAAGTGTGTCTACAAATGCTTTTGACAAATAACTCATGTTTAATTCCTCATGCACTTTTATTACAAAGTGTCCCTGACACTATCAGTAAACTTTTCTCAGCTTTTTTGGGGTATGTCAGTTCTTCCACACAACAGCTTTGGTTTGATCTTTTTTTCACACTGGACTGAAAATAAAGTATTTTGAATATTTTTTTGCAATAGAATTGTGTCAGAACAGATGCTCTCAATTCAGAAGCCTCGATTTTTCTCCAAAAAGTTTCAAAAGATTTTTAAAACTTTTGGACTGAAAAACATTGTAGGAAAACAAAATGTTTCCATTATAATTTTGGTTTCAATGAAAGGCCATAGAACCATCTTCTATGAATTCTGTAAACCGTTGAAAAGCTTTGCCTGGAAAAAGAGCTTACTTCTCAGAAAGAATTAAATCTTTATGGCATAAATAGAAGTTCCTCCAACTAAAGATAAAGTCAAAATTCATATGGAAAGGGAAAAAAACCCTATCTCAACAAGTAACAGTAAAATGAAAATAAATTATCACAAAGTGAGAAGATGGGGCTTAGTGATGGGATGTTTTATTTTATAGTTCAGTGTTACTCACATCAAATATAGTTATCAATATCTAGATGAGCATCTTGTCCCTCCAAGTTGGTGGATATGAAACAATTTTTAGCACTGGGAGTAATATATGACTCTTAAGATGTGGAGGGCTGCTTCTGTAGCCAAGTGGAGCCATTCTTTTTGGACTCACATCTTTCAATAATTGCACTATTCATTCCTACTGCATGTCATGGTAAATAAATGCTTTAAAGTCCATGTGCTGTGTAGAAGAGACAGCAGGAGATATATTTGAAATCTGCTTTTCCATTTTAGTGTCTTATACAATCACTGAAAAAGGTAATACACGTGAACAACTTAAGTACTTAATGTTTTCCCCTTAAAATTGTAGCTTGATGTTAATATGTCCTGAAATATCTTTAATTTTTCATTATACCTGTAATTATGCAAATATTAAGAATACAATTGTTATGTATAAATATTCATATTTGTGTATTAAGGTATGTAGAGGTCAGATTGTGTACTGCAGTGAATCACAGCTGAGAAAAACAACGGCATAGCTCGATGTGTTTTTAACTGGAAATGGGCAGTGAGAGCTGCCAGGCACCGAAAGGACAGCTGGCATGGCAGCATTTGACATCCTGTGTGTAATTGATTTTGAATGCTTGACAGGTTTTTATAATGGTGCAGGGGCACTTAGACCAGCAGGTAACTGTTGGGAATAGATTGAGTGGTGGTGAGCCCATTTTCATATTACTCTTACTTGAGAATCCTTTAGACACGCTTGACATCAAAGATGTGTTCCCTTTTAAGTTCAAGTGCTTGTCAACTGTTACACCCCTTTTCATCAAATTCCAGAAAAGCAGAACAACTTAAACCACTGGTGTGTTATTTAATTAAGTGATCATTGTTAAAGATGAAATTTCAAGTACAGTTTATATATCAAGTAGGAGTAGGAAATAAAGTATTGGCTGGGCAAACCAGCCTTTAGTTTTCTTGTCCAAGTTATTTTTGTTGGTAAACCCTGAGCAGAAAATCACTTGTGAAATTGATGTCAGAATTAGATCGACCAGCCCGATAATTACAACCAGAGAAAAGACAAGCTGTTTCTGTCTGTTTGAAGTGATGACTTTTTTTTAATATGTGCTAAGTAGGCTGGTCAAAATAATTCAACAAATTTTATTGAGCTACTGGGTTTGTTTTCCTTTTGCATTGCATGGCTGCAAAATGTCAATTTAAAGAAAAAAAATCGCATCTCTAAATAGATTTGATTTTATCTGGGGTTCACCACCCAACCAGGATCTTAGAAAGGGATTAGTGGAACTGAGTGCCTTCATTCTGGGATTCTGAATTTACTACCTGGTGAAAGAGTTTGCATTGCAAATAGTGAGACATAAAGGAGTGGCTGAAAACTGGGCTGCCTGGAGTCAAGCATGCAGATCCTGAAGATTCAAAAATGACCAGTTGCTGTAAAAATCTAGGTCATACACTTCTAGACTTTTGGTCTTCAAGCTTGTGGCAAAGTATTTTGTTTTTCAAGGATATTTTTTAACTCTGTCATCATTTGCTGCTAAAGGTTTGGTGTTTTGTATCCTGTCCATTAATGTTGGAATCTGGGTAGATATGTGTATTTGGGACAGTAGAATATCTCATATAATATGTGGTAAATATCCAAAACAACTGCTATGTTAAATTTAATAGGTTGTGCCAAGCAATGTTCATAATATTTTATTAATGGCTATGGATTGGATCTAGAAAATTTTACAGTGGCTGGACTGACCATTCATCCAAAAGATATAGGCACTTAATTGTGTCTAAGCAGCTGTCAATTTTGTATGCCCTTAAGATGTCCCTTTCTCACTTGGCTGATCACATCAGGTTCGGAGCCTCTGCAATGTTCAGACTTAGACCAGAAGGGAAAATTTTGCTTGTGACAAAACTGCAATGGCTTAACCATTATGGTGCATGTCTAAATCTTAAAATATATCTGAAAAAATATTAAGAGCTACAGTAAAGGACAAAGACAGTTGAAGCAAATTTTTCATAGAAGTCTAAATATCTTTTTGCAGTGGTCTGTACACTTGTAAAGTAATTTGCTTCAGTAATTAAATGAGGTATTTTGGTCCATAGGCACAAAGTATTTCCAAACTGAAAGGACTCACATTGCTGTGCTCATTAAATTAATTTCACCAGGGATTATATTTTTGAACAAAACCATGAAAAGATTGCCCCCTGGAGATCACAATTTTCAAAGAAATAGCGGGTAATGGCCTTTAGTATTTTAGATCAACTTAAATTAAGGTTGATCAATTAACTGCAAGTCTGGCTACTCAGATCCCTTTAGTTGTACAAGCTGTCCTTCATTTGCTGTTGTAAAGATGTGTGATGGGTGTTTTATGACCGAGTAAAGCTACAATGTTGTCTCTTAGTGTAATTGCAATTATTGGAGCAGAGGAGGTAAGAAGAATTAAATCAAGAGACAAAAGTTTACACTAAAGTCTTGGAGATCCTGCAACAATAATTTTTCATGGCAAAGCTGGAAAGTGCTGTGGCTTAGCTAATAATTGTAGCAAATATTACAAATAGCTTGAGCAATTAAACATTTTAACCTGTTCATTAGTTTAGAACTTATAAACAGCCACTTAAGTAATACAGTTAATCTCATCAACTCTACCAGTATCATCTTCCTAAGATTATTTGCATACTAGAGGCTTCTTGACTCCTTGGAGGGAGATATTTCATTGCCATTTGGTATTTATTAAAAATGCTTGACAGAAAATTGATTTAATATTTCTTTGTTAAAAGAATAATAATTACAATAATTTTTTTGAACAGGCTTTTCCTCCCATTAGAAATTAATTTCTTGGTTATTAGTGTTTCCTAAAAGGGACTCTCAGGTACAACATTGCTATAAAATCCCAAAATTTGAATGACTTGAAGGAGATTTTTTAAAGAAAATAAATATTTGAGATAACCACTAATCTCCTTTTGGTTTAATAATTCCATTTGCACACACAAGAAAGTAACTGTAGACAGCCTTGTGATTCTGGATGAGAAAGGTATTGCTCTGGTTAGGTCTTGGAGACAGTCCACAGGAAATTAGGAATAATCCATAGAAAATGAGCTTAGATTAGCCTACAATAGCATAAAATAGTATTTGTCACTTAAAAATAATCATTAATAAGACTATGCATTTCAAATATGCATGTTACAATAAATACACATAAAATACAGAAGCACTTGAACTGTGTGATGTTGGCCTCAGTGTTAGTTATGTTATGCTCTCTTAAAATATACAGGTTGCTGGAACTAGTTTTTTCTTTCTTTTTTTTTTCTTTTTGTTTTTTAAGCAGGAGTGTATATGTATTTTCTTCTGTGGGTTTTTTCTTTTACTATTTAATTTTTTTTTTTAAGGTAAGAGAATCCTTAATCATAAAACCAAAAACTAGGACGTACTGGTCCCCTCAGTTAAAAACTGGGGAAATCCTGTGAGTGAAGGCCATGTTTCTTGCATTAAAATGTGACACAGTGGGGATTTAAATTATGAAGAAGGGCCAGCTCCTACTGAATGCTATCTAAGCAGAGTTTAGCATACCTGTCATAGCCCATTTTGTTTTCAGGAGCATTATAATTTTGCTACCTCCCAAAACATAATCTTGGGAAACCAAATTGTATCAATGTTTGACTCACATATTCAAAACTTCCGTCCTGTCCTAACCACTCCACAAACTGATTTAAATGTGCTGGGTTCTACCAATGTTGCACCAATGTGTTTTGCATAGTAAAAGTAAAGATTGTCTAAATTCATGGCTGCAAAATTTCTCAGAAGCAAAAGGTATCCTTCCTGTGCTATATCCTTCCTGGAGTATTTGCTATCACAAAACAAAAAAGATGAGTTTTGAAGAGCAATAGTTTCCTTCCAAGTAACCTCGGTTTCTGTGTTGCAAGACTGTGCCTGTTCCTGGATGCAACAGAAATAATTGATAAGATCTTTCATTCTTTTCCCAGAATCTTTTCAGTGATTAGAAACTAGAGATTTTCTTCCATTTCTGCCTCTTCTACATTAGTGCCAGGGGAGGAAAAACTTGGTGTTAAATGTTCTGTTCCAGATTTTCTCCTCTCATTTATGTCAAGCTAAACAAATATTCCAAACATAGGCCAGTAGCATCTCTTAATTTTGCTCTTTATTACCTTGCACAGGTAATTTAATTTTTTTTTAATATATAAAAGACAGGCATTTCTCAGCCCTACACAGGCTTTAGCATTCATACCGTTTGCATGCAAATAGTATTTTTAGCTGTATCCATGAATACAGTTACTTTTAATTTATGTAAATAGGCTTCTGTCTAACCCTTGATCTTAGTTGGATTCTTTTCTAGTTGTTAAATGGAATTTATTGCAATTGTATCATTTATTATATCATGGCAATGGTTTCTTTCCCTCTGAAATCCATTAAATGCTCTATATCAGAATGGTCTTATGCCACTCAGGTTTCAAAATTATTTACTTCACATGATCACAACACAGTCTGAGCAAAGATGAGTTTCTGCCATGCCAGATGGTAATGGGCATTGATGGCTCTTTCAATGAAAGAGATAGGAAGCTTCTGAATTTCATTTCTTCCAAAAGTCATGCCTTCCCACTCAACTTCATGCCCACCAGCAAAGACAGATTTTTCAAAAGTGACTCCCTATCTTGCATCCAAAGAAATGGCCGTGTTTTAGCAAAAGTTTAGTATAATGGAAAGTTCACCTCTGTTCTGTGTCTAAAGATTTTCAAAATCTCTGAATATTTTTGGGCAAAAGCTGTTGCCTGGGAAGTTTGCTGTTTTTATCATGACCCAAGGAATTTCCATCTGGCTGGTTTGGGATTTCAGCTGTCTGTGGACAGCTCACAGGAGCTGTCAGTGCAACTGGTGTGGCAGCAGCTCAGGCAGTGTGATTGGCTAAGATATTGTATTTATCCCAAGTGAATCAGGCCTATTTCTCAGGATAGTGATGCTGTTGGTGCTGATTATCAGACTAAAGGACATCTGAACATCCTTGGTTGCAGATCAATTAATGTAACTTACTACTACAATGATATTTAACCTTGAACATTTGACTTATTATCATGAGTAATAGTTTAACATAAACATCTGTAGGGACTAATTTATATTTTTAGCAATCTGCTGTACCACTGTTGTAAGCAAACTTCAAGTGCAGAGCAGCTGTAGGAGAGTTTCTATAATGTAATTTTCATTCAGAGGGAACAAACAGATTTGTGTGGCTTTCCAGAACAAACTGCACAGGAAAGTGATGCCTATTCAGGTGATAAATTAGGTACTATGTACTATGACAAATGCTCAAAAATCCAGATGTATTTGGAAAAGTAGCTCTAATGATAAAATAGGACTTTTAGGCACTGAAGTCTTGCTTCAGTGCATCAAACAGTGCATGAGTTTGATGATTTTCTTTAGTGCCCAAATTTAGTTATGCTTCAGATTTTACCAAATGTGCCAAAATGTCGCATTATCAAAAACAAAATCACATTAAAACAATAAAGCAAAACCCCAATCCAAAGAGGGAACAAAGGGGATGACAGTTATGAGTTTACAAATCCCTGGCTTCACCCTATTCAACACAGTCATCTCACAGCCAGCCAGTCTTGTCAGCATTTGTTCTTGTGTCTTTGTCCACAAGCAAAACACAGGGATTAATATATATCCTCTACATTGTAAGAGTGAGTGTGTAATGATGCTTTAGATAAAGTAAAGCATTTGATCAGTGAGCAATAATACTTGTTTTTTTATATTGTGATTATTCCATTTATTCTAGTCATAATAATTTTACTTATTAATTGTTCATAAGTATTTTATTCAAATAAAGTTGTTAGTATAAGAAAGCTGGAGTGTTAACGAGAGTTCTTCTGTCATTGCACATTCTGTCACAGGTAATACAACCAGTCAGTTCAAGGCTGTGCTTAATTCACTGGGATGAGGAATTCACTCAGAATGGGTGGGAGTAGCTGAGCAGGTGGCTGTGGTTGACTCTGCACATCTACCACCAAGTAATCCAAGTGCCTGGAAATTTGTGGAAGAGTTGTCTCTGCAGTGAGCTATTGAATAGGCTTTTTGTAATCATATATGACCACGTTACTGTTATAAAAACAATGACTGTATGATCTTACTGTGATTAAGACCTGACTGATCTGACTTTGGATTTTGCAGCAGTTTGTGTAAGTCCAGCTTTCTGTAATGTTGAAAGTGGATGATTTTATTTTAATGCTGAATACAAAAAGAGAGATGCAGATGGATTTTCAAAATTCTCCCTGACTTTGTGTGTTATTCTACTCAGCTGCAAAGGTGCTACATATTCTGTCTAGAACAGTCTAATAATATAAATTTCTATTTCTCATAGGAATTGAATTTTAATCAAGAAAGAAAAAAATGCACTTGGGAATACAAACTGCCAACATTCATTAGTCCTTGAATTAGGAAGTTACATAAGCCAGCAGTCTTACAACTCGGTGGGTGTGCTGTAGCGTGGGTGGAGCTCTGAACTTACAAAGGAGCGTCACTGGAGTCAGCTATAGGATCAGAACAACTTTATGAATGCAATCATTCCCACTCTTAATGGCAGCCCCTTAAAATTATGTAGGATTTCCTTCCCACGTCTTTCAAGTGGTGTTTAAGAAGTAATGAATTCTCTCTCAAAAAAAAAAAAAAAGAACCAAAGTGGTTGGAATTAATTCTTTTTGTGTAGAGAGGTTTAAGTCATGATGTTGTATGGTTATAAACGGCATTGTAGATCTGTCAGAAATGGCTTCTGTATATATTCCTTATCCATTGCTAACAGATGGCCAAACGTTTAGAATTTCCTTTTAATGAATCCATAGCCAGATCTCCCATACTGATGAATTTGCTATCAAAACTAGTACCTATTGTGCCTGAATGTTTTCTGAGTACACTGAACTTTTATCTATTTCTGGCCCTAAAAACTGCATTGAACAATCCATTGAATTCTGCCAGCTGTTTGCCAGCCTCCTTGGGTACCTAAATGACATGAACTAATTTTCCTCTCTTAAATGTTGAAATCTGTGAGACCACAAATCTCTTAACTGAACATGACTCCCAGTGACCAATATTTTAAATTGTGACCAGCATGAATACCAGCTCTGTTTCTTAATCTGTCGAGAGGAACTAGCACTGGTGCAGTTGGCATGATGACAGAGAATCCAGGAAGAGTGTTGATTCTTCAGGAACACTTGCAGCTTTACATACATGATTAAATTCTTCAATTTCTCCCAAAAGGAAGTCCCTAATTAATTCATTACCATATATCTAGGGAGACCTCCCAATGCAGTCTCTACAAGAATTCCATCTCACAGTAGTCCATTAAATATTTGCTTTAAAAAGTTCTTAAAGGACTTGTAGAAATAGAGATGCTTGACCCCCATTTAAACTGGATGGAAGATATTGGGATTTTGTGTTTGTGTACAGCATCTACTGTGTTTGGAATAAGAGTCTCCTAGGAGTTTGAATGTGGGGATTTCTCCACTTACTGGGAGGGAACCACCCACGGGACATGAGCGAGGAGCTTTTCAAACATGCCTTTGTGCTCATTTTTTTTTCTATGACTATAGTAGGGCAATTTTGCTTTTGCTGCCATTTTGACAAAATATTTCTCTGCTTGTCTGTAAACTCCTGTATGTGCTACACTATGTGGTCTCCCTTCCCCATTTGCTTTTGTCTTACCCGTGCAACCCTAATTTCACTCTAGTTTTGTTAAACCTAGTGTGCTAACTACTTCTTTATTTTCCTGTCATACGTCTCTGTGATATTTGGGCAACTTCAAGTTTTCCAGCTTGGTTGCAATAAAAATAAATTGCATCAAACCTAGGTTTCTCCCCACTGCTCCTATTTCCTGTCTGGTACCATTTCCATGATGGTGGAAAAGGTAAGTTTAAAAAAAAAAAGGAAATCAAATTTAGTGACAAATATTAGGATCACTGTGCTTGCTGTCAGTGTCTGCAGAGCTATTTCTGTAAGGCTTTGGTCAGAGGTGATGCTCTGTTCACACAGCACTGCTTGTGCTGAATTCTGCTCTGTAGAATAAGCTCCTAGTGTTTGTCACAACAAACTTTACAACTGCATTAATTCTTGGAATAACCTTCCATTTCTGTGTATCCATTTCTCTCCCACCTTCAAGTCTACTAAAATTAATTTCTTCCATTATCACCCTTTGTTATATCTTTCTTGGTTATTAAAATGGACAAGTGTTGCATTTAAGGACTCTCTGTTGAGTCAGTATCAAATCAGTGGTGTTATACCACTAGTGACTGCTCTTTCTTCCCTCCAGAACCTGATATCCTAACCTCAGTAAAGGTTGCCATGGGATAATACAGTTTCTTAGGTTTATTTTTCTAATCACTAAGATTCAGGTGAAGGTTTCTCAGTACCTGATGAGCCTTAGACACCTGGAGAGCTTTGAAGACTCCCAGCATCAAAGAAGATCTAGAACGAAATATTAGTAATATGTATTAAAAAACAGTAATGAAAAGTTCTCTGTCATCTTCTACATTAAAATCGGTTTCAAGGGAAATTCTGAAAAATAGAGCATGTTTCTTAAAAAAATGAAATTACTTAGTCCAAAGAATTTCTACTTTTAGGTATGTAATAAAAGCAGGATAGTGTTGTGTGAAAAAGGTAAAAATATGTAGATTTTTCATGTCTAGGTCATAGTATTATTTCATAAGAAATTATTATAAGCCTTCAAAATTAATATCTTATCCAGCCATTGAAGGCAAATTAAATGCAAATGAAACTTCTCAAATGAACACATAATGCTTACTACACTGAGGAGTCAAAACACATTTGTGATGCTGAGTAGAAAAAAAATCAAACTTACATTGAATGTACTCTGCAAATGCAAATGTCATCATCCATTTCTTTTTATGCTTTTCTGGTTTGTGCTCTTTGTTTTGCAAATATGGTAATTGTAATGCAGTTGTATTGAAATTGGAAGAAGTCATTGAAATTCACCCAGCAAACACACTCTTCTTCCAAAGTTATTTGGTTCAAAAGTGTAAAATGGGTTTTGAATTTTATGTCAGCAGTTTTAAAGCTTATCATGTTACATTCATATATTCTACTATGTCACAAATGAGATGAGAAATATTGAGGTGTTAGTATGAAACTACAAAAAACCCCAAAAGGCATGTTTTGATCTATGATTTATTTGGTTTTTTTTAAATGAAAGGCCATCTTATGACATTTCTTTTGGCAAGACAAATGTTTTAATTCATATGCTGAATCCTTTACTTAAGCTTTGACTGGTGTTCTTTCCTTCCAGTATTTTAATTTTAAGAGTTACCTTAACATATCAATTTCTCTGTACAAGTCCTGTAGGAAATAACCTTTTAAGCCTAAAAGGATTACCTTTTTCTGCCTTCATGCATTTATACTTCCATTTGCTCATATCCAGTGACAATGGTGGGAAGAGCTCTCTCGCGTTTGCTACACCACTGACCAGAGTGCTCTGTGATACAAACTCAAGGAGTCGAAGAATCTTTCTCCAATACATTGTTAAGTTTTCTACACTAACTTTTTTCTTAGCTATCATTATAGATGACTTCCAGCACTGCTAAATCTCTCAGGTGCTGGATACCTTCATCTGCAGTGGTCTGCTTTCCTGGGCAGTTGAATTAAATGGATGTCTTGCCCAGCACAGCAAGGCCATCAGTGCCAGGGTAAAGCACAGAGGCACTGGCTGTGTTAGCCTGTTCCCAAACTTGGCAAATAAGGAGATAAGCAGCTCAGCTGCCAGCTCCCTGTCCTGCTACCCGATAACTGCTATAACTGCAGCATGATTAATGTGAAACTGCCATGGTCTCACCCACACTGGGCACCAAAAAGGACTGTGGTGGCCTACCTTGGCTGGATGTTAGGCCCTCACCAAGCTGCTCTAGCACTACTCCTTTTCAGCTGAACAGAGGAGAGAAAATTAGATGTGAGACAACTCACCGGCTGAGATACAGCAGGTTACTAAAGCAAAAGGTTATGTGCATACAAGCAAAGGAAAATAAAACCCCAAAGATTTAACTTTCTGCTTCTCATTAGCAGGTGTCGTCTGGACAGTTCTCAGGAAGCAAGGCTTCAGCTTTCGTAGCGGTGGCTCCAGAAGGGAAATGTTGTAAGCAAAGAATGTCCCCACTTCCAACTCCTTTTAGCTTTTGTGTCTGAGTTGATGATATATGGTCTGGAAAATCGTACTGGTCAATGTGGGTCCACTGTGCTATTAGTGTCCCTTCCTATGATCTTGCCAACTCCCAGCCTACTGCCTCAGGCTGGGATGTTGAGAGACAGCGCTGGTGCTGTGCCAGTCCTGCTCAGCAGCAGCCAAAACTCTGGGGTGTTTTTTCCCTTTCCAACACCTTTCCAGCTCCTGGTGCAAAGCACAGCACCGGAGGGCTGCTTGGGGAAAATGAACTCCAGCTCATCCAGACCCAATAGAACTGTTCATCTGGGATTCACAGCATAGGAAGAAGATTAAGACCATTAAGAGAAGGAAAGCTGAATTGCTCTAAATGGCTGACAAAGGCTTTATTCTGCTATGGCTGGTGTGGAAGATGCTGGATCAGAATAGTAGTGCGTCAGGTATGTGGCCTGTAGTACTGTGCAAACATCTTAACTTTGTCAAATGCAGAAATAAAAAAAAAATGGGGGAAAAACCCAAGCCCCACAGTTCTCACAGGTCATTTAAGTAATGAGGCCTGTGGTGTGCAAAGCTTGGATAGAGGACATCAGAAAACTGACCAGCAAGAAAGGTGATTATTCCATACCTAAACAAGGAGCACAAGGAAAAAAGCTTTGTTACATGCACAATATCTGGTGAACAAGAAAGGTGGAACAACTTTATGGAACTGATTGTCAGGGAGAAAAGTAAATGCTAAAGTATTATATAGGAAATTAAAGTTATACCCTGTGGTGAGAGAGACATGCAGTCAAAAATGAATACCCATATGTTTTCATTTTGCAGAATAGAAGCAAAATCTGTTTTGATCTCATTTGTCTTGTAAAATGTTTCAACTGACTCTGTATGCATTGTCTTTATATCCTGTAGGATACAGGTTAAGATTCTGCATGCTGTTTGTCAAATTTTAAGATGTGAAGCAATGCTCTTGGAAGCTTAGCATCTTTGTTTAACTACAGCTGTGTTACAGTATGTGTTTGAGAGTCTGATTGAATATTACAAGGCTACATGCAAAGCAGATCTCCACTGATGTGGCCTTTGATTAGTGGGGAAATAGAAAATAAAAATTTTGGCGCTGCAGTGGTTACATATTAATCATCAGAGACTATTAATGAAGGGAAGTTGTCTCCTTGCTGTACACAGGTACTAGCAGGAGCGTTTGAGAACCATGCAAGCCCTATCTGAGGACCTGGAATCTAACTGATTATTTGGAAAGAATACCAAAATTTTTGAGCTTATGGGAATCTCTTTTATCATTTGGAGAGGATCTTAGAATTGGTACCATTCGTGGCTGGAAGGAGGTATTTCTGTGTGTATGTATATCAGCCAGTGTTCAAACCTCAGCATAAACAGAAATATAGTTTTGACACTTTCTTGCAATGTTTTAGTTATCTCCACTTTATTAGAAATTTGCTTTAGATACTGGCAGTTCCAGGTACTAAATCTTAATTCCTCAGGTGATTGCTTCAAATAAATCTGTAACTCTGATGACACAGGGACACAAATGCTGTTTAATATCTACAATACTGGGGTATGTATGCTTTATAAAAAGTAGCTGTAGAATAGAAATATTGAATGCAATAGTTGTTATGAGCAGTTTAATCATATCTGACCATGAAGTAAAATGTGAGCAGATGTGACTGGTCTCTCAACTGATACAAAATAGTGTAGAGTTATACAAAATCAGTAGAGTTATGCTAGCTTGACCCAGAAGGATTTGAGAGGAAATTTGTAAAAGTTGATGTGACTTTTGATCCATATTGGTTATGTATTAATCTATTAAAAATACTTTTTTTTTAAAAATTTGTTAATGGAGAAGTAGTTGCCCTGTGACACAGATTATAGCAACCACAAAAAGTGTTTATAATGAGGTGGTTCCAGGTGTTACACAGTGGTGCTTAAAAGCTCACAACTGCTTTCATAACAAATTCTGTGATGAAGTGTGCAGCTGGACCAACATCCATGAGTAAATCACTGCCAGGCAGAGCCAGGTGATGACTGCAAACCAGGTAAGAGGTGGGCAAGCTCCATGCCTGAGGAGATGAGCACTTGGCACTGGCAAGGGCAGCGTTTGCGTGGCCACAGGCTGATGGTTTTCAGAAATTCAAGTAAGGCCCTTGGATGTTTGCTTTTGGTAATCGCTTTGCTTCTTGACTCTAAGTTCCTTAAACTCCTGTTTGTGTACATGTCTCTTTCTTAATGAGGCTGTGCATGTGAGGCCTATAAAAATACATTGCAGTTATATGAATTCTGAAAACTAAATACAGCCAACCTTTCAGTGTGTATGGAATGGAATCACTGAAATATATAACTGCTGCAGGTAGCAGGGAAAGTTTTTCTTTGAGTCACTTTGGTAAATCAATTTTCCGGTGGGGTGGGTCATAATCTGTCAATGATTTGCTGTCTCTTATGGTGTTTTCATTCCATTGAGATATAAACATGAGAGCACTTCAGTGAAAGGTTTACTACAAAACTTTCCTCTCAATCTTTTTTAGTGAGTATATGAAGGACTACAGCTGTTTGGAAATAAATTTGTATATAGAGAGAAATAATGAGATTTTAAAAAAATCCAGTATCAACAGGAAGAGTGAAAACCTTTCAGTTTTGTCTATTAACGATATCGTATTGCTCCAAAATCTGGTTTTAAGAACTAAGTGATATAAAACGTTTTAGGTAAAATTGTAGATGGAATTAATTTCAAAAATATTCTTTTTAAGATCTACCTAAACCCGTAATATTTTCTTGTTTTTTTTTTTTCCAGTTAATCAATACTGTATTAATTTTTACCACTCTAAACCTGAAGGTCAAGTAGCATTTAAGATCCCTAAATAGAAAAAGGTGTGGACCTGGTTTTATTTAGAGGTTTCAAGTCCTGTTTTGCAGATATGCTGACATTTATGAAACTGTCAAGCTTTGATCATATTGGTTAATCCAATCTAAAGATGCTTAGAGTTTTTGTTTAACCTTCAGCTTGAGATAACTGGTGGTGGTGGTTTCAGAGAGAGGGAGCAATAGCATATTCAGGAGAAATACCACAGGCCAGCATTTGCAACTATTACCATTTAAATAACCTGTGTCAACCTAAACAATACACAAGGGTTTGGATGACATTTTTTGTGGGAATTTGATTCCAAGGATCTTTACAGTATGATAAGTATGTGATCCAAAATGACATATTATGGAGTTATTCTGGGCTGGGGTGAACACAGATCTGAAGCAAAGGATGATAGGCAAAACTGCATCCCAAACTGCACGGAAGGAGCAAGAAATTACAAATAGATGGAAAGCACTTTAAACAATTTTCTCCACCATGTACAGGACTGTATTGTGACATTCATCAGAGGAATCTCATCTTCCCAAGCTGCTTCCAATTTTCTGCAGCCTATTTGAATAGGTCCACTTCTATTAGGACCAAATTTAAGGGACAGGTAGGGTTTTCATTCTAGGACACTGTGTCAGTACTGTCAGGAGAATATCTCTAAAAATCCTGACTTCCAAGTTCCTTGATCTGTAAATATCATACATTTGTTCACAGGTACACACCTAAATAACTCATTAAGGATAGTGTTTAGGAAGAATTTTCAGGATTGAGGATTAGGGAAAATTGTAATTTTTGGCTTTATTTCTTTTATTATTTAGAAATCCTCAGTAGATTTTTATGAGAACCTGCAGCAAAATTCATGTTATAAATAAAGAAAAAAAATAAGGTCCAGGGGCTCTGAGAGTTATAATCTTGCACTTGAAATGTTAGGCAGGGATGAAGAAGGCTTTCAAGCTGCTCCTGCAGTGCTGGGCTGCTGAGAGCTGAGAGCACAGGGCTGGAGGAGTGCCAGTGCCCACCAGAGCCAAGCAGGGGCGAGTCGAGAGGGAGAATGCAACTTTGGGTATCAGAATCTGCTGTCTAGGTTGATTTTTAGAATACCAAGTGTGTGATAAATTTTAGCTTCACTCCCAATTGTGTAAGTGTGACACTTTCATAATAAACACAGGCTGCTTGGGTTCATCTGAAAACAATCTTATATGTTTGGTTCATTTTATTCATGGGGGACAGTTTCTATGTCATCTGCTGAGTGGGTTTGGTGCTTTTCCCCCTTTTTTTCCAAAACTAGCTCTGAGTGCTTGCAAGGAAAGAAGAAAACAGACACCAAGAGGAACTGAAGTTGTTCATTGTGGGAAGTGTGCCTACAAAATTTGTCTTAAAGCTTTGAATACTTTATTTTTGTTACAAAATTGATTTCAAAAACTGAAGAACAGATCTTTCAGTCTGTATTCTTTATCTGCAAAGTTTTTTTTTAAATTCTTTGCTTAAAAATATTTGCTCTCTTGTAATAAATGGGCAAAAATGGATTGGTCAATACTAACCTTTAAGATACAGTTTTTGTTAGCACACAGAAATTTTTACTTAGTGCTCCAGTGATATGAAAGATGATGTAACACTGACCCTGCCTTTGGGATACCATAGGAGAAATACTGTGCACGGCAATATTGGCAATGATGTTGTGTTGTTTTTAATGCCTGTGGATGTACTCTGAAGTGACCTATCCTGGGGAGCCTCTCTGGTTTAGTTTTGTGCCTGGGCTTTGTTTAGCGGGGTTGCATATCATTGTTTCACTTTGTTATCTGTGTAAATGTTCTTTATTTAGCTGTCAGTCCATTATCTGCCTGAAAAGTACTCTCTGAAAAGAGATTCCTTACTTTTGCCTTTTTTTTGTTCAATATTATCTGTGAGGGATATGTATGTACATTTATACAGGAATACACACTGTGTCTGCATTTCTCCAGAGATGCTTGTTCCCACTCCAGCTACTTCCTATAAACTGATTACAATTTTAAAAGCTCATTGAAATATCAGGCCTGCTTGTGATCATCTTCCAACTGAAAGCTAGTCTGATGTATACTAATATCTTGCTGATAGATATTGTATGACACATGTTCAAAAAAAGAGGTAACATTTAAAAATGACACTCAACATTACTGACAATGTAAATGATGCAACCCCATCAGTTTTGAATCAATTTGGATTTAATCATCATCTATAATTAATTTGATTTCCTCTTAAACTCTGCCTCAAGCTTGTCCTAGGTGTTTAGACTGCAGAAAGATAAAATGCATAGATGTATATTGCTGTCTAATAAATCTCTTTCATGTTTTCCACTTGCAGAGACAGGGTAGTCTGACCTTGGAAAAGGGCTGTAATCCAGTGTCTTTATAGAGATGAGGAAGCAGCTTTGACAAGCAGAAGTTAAACCCTAGATGGTCCAGGACTATCTAGCCATTGCTTAATCTTCTTAATATGGTAAGACAAATCCCATTCTTCATTTTTATATTAACATATTTCAATTTTATTACAGTTTTTAACTCTTAAGCAGAGCTGTAGAAGCTTGGATAGAAATGCCAGACAAGCATACACATTCAAAAGAAAAAGAACTCAGCTCAGCAAGCTCACAAGTTTCAAAAGGCTTATTTTAAATGGCTGTGAGCGAGGAAAAATTAGGGCATTGAGCAAGCCAACGTAACTACTGCAGAGATAATAAAATAAGGACTGTAAGGTGAAAATTAATTGCTATTAACAATAAAAATGCATTTATTCTGGGTAGGGCTTGCTGTCAAGACAGGATTTCTAAGTGGCCACAGGGATAGAAATGGCCACTTCTGATTGTTACCTGCATCATCAGCTAGTTTCCCATTTTTTGGGAGCAGGATATGATTATTCCCAGTTGTTTCTGGGAAGGAACATCTAATGTCAGCCTTAATCTCTGTGAGGTGGCTGCTTATTATTGCAGTCTGCACAGAGACTGACCAGAAGGATTCCACTTTGAAAACTGTCTGGAAATGAAGCTCTCTTCTTTTCCACATCTCTTTTTCATTCTTCTCTCCCAAACTAGTATAATGGATATTATTCTGTATTTGCAGAAATTGTCTGCCACTGAGCTGGTTACACAGGCCATTCAGCCAAAGAGCTGAATAGTGGTTGAAGTTGGCCAGATTAATTTAAGATAATATTTTCAACATTGCATACTTTTTATT